>JAUZST010034854.1:0-28213 GCA_034779995.1 Parotocinclus haroldoi | reverse complement strand
TATATATATAATTGAAGTAATGGTATATTAAACTTTCTCTAATAGCAGTTGATTGATCATTTTTGCAGAATGGAACGTTTCTTTTTTTTCCCTTTCGATCGAGATCTAAACTGTGTGCTGATCTTATCATTGAGTTGCTAAAACCAAACGGGGGTGGCCTAATGGCTTGGTGGGTAGCACTGCCGTCTCATAACGCAATGGTCCTGGGTTCAGTCTCACATGGGGCGGTCTGGTCCTCCACATGTCAGCATGGGCTTATTCCGGGTACTCCCTTTTCTTCCCATAATCCTAAAACATGCGTGTTAGATTAAACGGTGTCTCTAAAGTGCCCCTAGTGTATGTGCCCTACAATTTATAGCCGAACTATCATGGGATCTTCCGGCATCGGCTTTCCTATGACTCTGATCAGGATTAAGCAGTTTAGAAAATGAATGAAAAGGCAAACATTTTCCTATCAGTGAAATGACAAAAGTATTCACAATTTGAGCTTATGATTGCCATCTCCCCTGGTCCTTTACCTGATATGCAACCCTATATTAAGGGAGGAGGGGTGGATTCGATTGTTATTAAGGCAGTCATTTTTAAATGTTTCATAAGAACAGCTCCGGACAAAGGATCCTGCATCATCACCCTGCCTAATGAATATCATAGCATGTGAATGCTATTCTAGCATAGAATATCAATAGCATCATCCACCTGACATGATTGCTTCTCTTTAGCCACTGTAACCTTGTTTTCTGTCCCAAACATTGACTCCTGTTTCTGACCGTTGAGTTTTCTGTTCTTTTGCTGTTCATTTTCTATTTTAAGTCTGCACTACAGAAACAGAAGGTTTGTGGACAAACAATAAATTGCATTGTCACTTCACGACATTCTTAACTGCTACAACAGCCTTTGTTCTTCTAAAAAGGCTTTCCACTAGAGTTTGGAACATGACTGTGACATTTTCAAGATATCTGATGGAGTTGAGTACGAGATTCTGTACAGGCAAGCCAAGTTCTCAATCAAAGTTGGCAAATTGATTCTCTGTGGACTTTGTTTAAGGAAAGCAAGGCAGAAAGTTGACGAACTGACTTGTTGGAAGAAGAAGCCTGTAAATGTGTCATATTGAGGGTCACTGGGGTTTCAGTAGAAGTCGTTCTCCTGCCACTGTTTGTCTATGGAGGATTCAGAAATGGATGCTTTATATTATGCATGTGGTACAACTGAGTGCTACTGAAATAACAGATAAATAATCAGAAGGGGTGTCCACAGACTTTTATATATAGTGTAGACTGCTATGAGTCATATGTTTATATTTGCACCACATTTTATACCATAATGACTGTGGGAATCTTTTTACTACAGTATGTGTTGTATTTCACTCTTAAATAATTTTATAATGCTTTATATTGATTCAATTGACAACTGTCTTGTTTTTTTTTTCTTTCTTTCTAATTAACTTAGTCCAGATGCTTGCTAAGATTTATAAGCACACCGTTGTCCTCCCATGCGCTGGTATTTGTTTGAGAACTGCAATTTGAAAATTTCTTCAAAATGGAGTAACCAGTAAACTGTGTTGTGTCATATCAGTGCTTTGCTTTTTGGGTGAACTTTCCCTAAGTGTGAATTTTTGACTGTCACAGAAGTGAATTCTCATTCTCTTATGTGTACTCTATAAGCACAGTATTTAAATATTCTTATAGTCTTTATTAAGTTGTGTGATGTGCAGTGACCTGGTCATCTCTGTCTATGTTTAGCCACACCCACAGCCACTTTGCATCTATCCAAACATAAGGGCTATGGTCTTTTATTTAGTTTAGGTACTCCAAGTAATATATAAGTTGAGCTTTTAACACCACATGAAAATAAGGATTGACTAGACTTTGCATGAGGATTGGTAGCAACTGAGTCTTATCAAAACAATTTCAGGGTTTGAGTCATTTACATGACTGGAATTTGAGTACGGTGTTGTTAGTAAAGTGAATCAGTTGGTCAGTATTGCCTGTCAAACTGAAAGATGATGAGAGCATGAAAGCACGAGTCATTTCTTCAGAGATGTCCATTGCTCCAGAGTGCAGTGCCTGTGTGCTTTACCCCAGCCTAAAGTACAAAGTCAGATCTGCCTAATACAATAAAGGTCACTGAGCTCATCAGTATGGCCCCTGTCTGTATGCCTGGCTTTAAGCAATGGTTTAGACTGAAACCCACTAGTCACGAGCTTTCAAATATGAGAGCACGGATTACCTCTGCACTTTCATATCTGTCAGAATGTTTCCTTGTTCTTTGTCTTTGTATTAAGTAGACAGCATATATCTCTCAGATCTGGCCACTGTCTTATTGTTCGGGTTATTAACTGTACAGGGGCTTAATTAGGCAGAACTTCAAAGTGGTGGCGCGGGTTGACGCTGAGGTGCGGCAGAGATTTATATCACACAATGGCTCCCCGGGTTCTGAAAAATTAATGAACGCTTAGCCGAGATCCGACTTAGAGCCGGCACACTGCATTATAAATCAATTTGAATTTAAGCCTTGCTGTCTGCTAGCAGCCCGACCAAGCAGTGTGGAAAATCTGAGGGCACATGGTGATAGCAAGTGATCGTTCCATGGCAGTTGATTCTGAGGTAATGTGTGGACTGATGATGCTCCGTCAAGATATGATGGAACTACCTCAGTTTACCAGGCGCCAGTCCACAATGGTCAGGCAGACACGAATACTTGCTACAATATATTAGCTTCTAATGAAGGGGATGATGGGTCAGCGATCCAAATCTGTACTTGCTCAGTCTGTACATAAAACAGCAAATGTTATTTCAGTCAAAAAAACCCCACAAATTTAAATAGTATAGGACTGTTAATTGATTCAAATATTTAATTGTGGGATTCACAGTTTGTGTGTTTGCTTTTGATTTATATTTATTTGTGCTAATCAAGAATAATACATTTTTCTGTTTAATTTTTTATTTTTTTTTTTGCTTGTTCATATTTGATTGAGGGTATTTAAATTAAAATGCCACTATACAGCCAATGTTCAATACAGTGGTGCTTGATAGTTTGTGAACCCATAAGAATCTGTTTCTTTCTCTGTATATCTGACCAAAAATATTATCATATTTTCACACAAATCCTAGACAAAGACAACGTAGACAAAGAGAACCCAATTAAATGAATAAAACAAAAATATTATACTTGGTCATTTATTTATTTTTTACATTTATCTTGTTTTATTTGGTTTGTTAACGCCGCTTTCAGCCTCAGTGGATATTTAACAGCAGACACAAGGTTACATCAAAACTAGACATACATACACAATTTGGACTATGGGAGGGAAGCAGAGCACCCAAAGTTAACCTACACAATAGACATTACTAAAATTGTGTACAACTTTTGCATATGCACTATAGAACAATAACATACGTTTAGCATTATATTATACAAGAATGAAAATACACAGAAATGCCCAGGGTCTCTGAGGATACCGAGGATGCCCTTCTGATAGCTGGAGAGGCCGTCGATGCCACAGCATGTACAATGTAGGGAAGAGTGAATAAGGTACCATTTTGGATACAGTACACAAGTGTGGGCTTAACACTGGGTCAAAAAACCAAAATGCTATGAACAGTGTTGAAAAAAAATATCGTTCAACCAAAGTGAGTTTCTTTCCACAAATCAAACACATTTGTTAGGTTAATAGGTCTGTTTAATCTCTGTGTGTGGAAGTGAGTATATGTTTATGTGTGTATGTGCCCTGCGATGACTTGGTTCACTATCTTACACCCTTCCTCTTGCCCTGTGCTCCCAGCTCTCCATAAACCTGATTTTGGTTTATGTGGTTTTGAAAATGAATGAATGAATGAAATAATGAGCAACGTAAAACATTATTGTTACATTTATTAAAGTTTCATGGGATAGTCTGGATTTAACTGTTTCTGCAACTACAGCCATGCGCTGCTTCTAGCTATAGTTCTCAGCACTAGAGGAAAGACATGGCCTCTTTCCATTCACGGGCAATGTGATGGTGAAGAGGCTTAGATTGACCAGAGGCTTTCATGCTAATACATCCTTCCACTAATGTCTAATATGTACTACCAGGTAAATCATGCTTTGCTATTTTAAGTATTTACTTTAATTAATGTGTAATTTGGCTTATTTCTGCCCAAAGGTGCAGTGTGATGTCTGCATAAATGCATTGTTTTCCCACCTGCAGTATTGTCTACTGTAGGAGCAGGTATTAATCCAATGTTTATTAAAGAACATTAAAGAACAGGACCTAACAAAGTGTGCAGTGTAACAGATGTTTCTGCAGTTTTCCATCCTTTTTTGGTCCTGTTTCTCTGTTTTGTCTGCTTCTGAGTTTGCCAGGAGTCTGTCAGAGTTCCACAGTTCCTTGTGTCATGGTGCTACGTCAATGCCGATGTAGTGCTAAGAATGATCCACCAGGCAAATAATCCCTGCTCTATGGTGGTTCTGACAGAGCAAACTATATGTAGAGCAACAGATGGACTACAATCTGTAACTGCAGAAGTACAGTGTGCGCCTCTATAATAATACGAGATGATGTCATTTATAGTTCATCTGATCAGTCTGTTCTAGAACTTAATAATTATGATTGTAAATAAAAAAACTGTTTTTAAAAACAAATAAATAAATCTTGTCTGAATTAGAGAAAATTAGTACAAGCGAACCCTTATGACACATGCTGTCAGAAATGAGAAACATTGAAAAGCTAAAAACAGTTTTTTTTTCAGTTTCAAGAATTTCAAAAATATACAATGATGTGAATAACTTTATTGCACAGTAAAGTACTGCAATACATGTTTTCATATTGTTTTAATTAATACTGTTTAAATATACCACTATGTGCAAGGTATCTAACCTAACAAATGACTATGGTAATGTCCATCTCGGTAAATGTCCTGTTTCACAGAACATAATGCAGATTTTTAAGTGGTGCAAACCTGTATTTTATCTCTTCTTGGCATTTTCTGCAAATAAAATATCTTTATATAATATAGAAAAAATATCGATCTAATTGGAATTTAGATATTTGGGTTTTTTTTGCGATAGAATCCGAATAATTATGCAGAATTCTTTTTATGTAATAAAAAAATGTAAATTAAAAAATGTAATTAAATACATATATTTTTTATATAGTGGTTACACACACCTTAATAAGACTGTAAAATCAAATAATTACTTCTTGTTTAATGTCTATAAGGAAATTGGAAAATTCCAGCGTTCAAACTTCATAAAATCTTATAAAACAGCTGTCCAGACAGAAATCAACTGTTCAGCCACATAAGAAAATGCCGTATGTTAACTGGACTGTCAGCCAACATCTGTTGAAGAGGCTCTTGCACATGATTTTGTTCCAGGAAACAGTCCAGTCACACACTCTAGCTGAATTCGTATTGAGCATACGGCATTAATCTCACCCCTCACTGGCTAAACCCCATAGGATCAGAGTCGTGTGACCTCTGATGGTATGATTCAGGTGGAGATTAAGAGTGCTATTGCGGAGGTTATGTTAAAGTTGGCTGGGATCAGCAGATTGCTTATGCTGATTGCAGTGATTGGAACGGTGATGATTAGCATAAGCAATTTAAATAGTATTGATTTAACCTCACAGCTGAAGTAATTGAACACCCAGTCCAAGCCTCCCTACAGTTTTCTCACGCTCTCACTTTCTCAATACAGCTCTCTATACAGCTGTTCCCCTGGTCAACTGAAATTAATTTGTTGGATTAAAGTGAGCAGTTTCTAATTTGTCGCCAGCGCATGACTTACATTAACATCACTCTGTGCTCTCCTGTGCTAAACATTTTCCAATGATTAGTCATTACAATAGAATTATTATTATGAATGACCAGATATGACTGCCATACCCCTTTAAAGCCACAGCCACTTATTTTACAATTATATAATTTAGCACATGCCCTTATCCAGAGCAACTTACAATTAATACAATAATCCAAGCAAGCAATTGTGCTCAGGGACCCAACTGTGGAAGAGGTGGGATTTGAACCCTGGACCTTCTGGTCCATAGTCCAGTACCTTAACCACTAGACCACTACTATATTATTTTCGTCTTTTTATATTTTAGTACTGCCAAAAGATCAAAATATCTGAGATTATGATATTAATCCCATTTTTGCTTGCTCCTATTTGACCCAAAATAAATATTTTTTCATTAAAAGCAAAACACATTCATGTAAGGACACTTTTTTTTTTTTTTTTTTTTTTTTTAAGTTGCAGCAGAATATTTGCATTATATTTTAATTATAATAGTTTATAATAGTATATAATAGTTTATAATGGTATATAATAGTTTATATATTATAGTTATTTAATAATATTATTTTAATCATGTCTTATCTTATTTACTGCATTTATTTGCAAGTTCTGTGAAGGAGGCCTGCTGAGCCGCAGTGTTCGGAATACAAAAAACCCAACATATTACCAGAATGATACCTTTCTACTGCAAATTATTCATTTTATTGGATACTATTTTTAGGAACAGCATGAAAGCTGTTATCTTGTGTGCCAGTCATGTTATTAGACCACACGGTGACGTTTAGTGTGTTTACGTGACCCCGCTGCTAGTACGTTCATGTGTTTCCTTTAGACTAATAGTGCTCTGTATCATATACAGAATGAAGGGAATAATGAGTCCCAAGTATGAGTTTCTTATATGGTCAAGCAGCCAAAATGGGATTAATGGAAATGAAGAAAAGAAAACATTGGCATTAATAATGTTTTCTTCTTGACAGCTCTATTGTTTGTTTATAAATAATACGAAAGCCCCAAGCCCATGTCAAGTTCAGTTTTTGTTTGGTGTCGATAGAGCATGTGGAAATGAATATAACCATAGCAACTGTAAGAACATTTTCATAGCTGGATAGCTCATGTGGCTACAAAGCCAGCTGATAGAACAACAGTCCTAGAAGACTTGGGTTCAATCCCCAGACTGGGCTTAAAATGTGAAGATCCTGTGATGGACTGGCATTGCATTGATGGAGCACTTTGAGCTATGTGAATAGTCCAGCACATTTTGGGATAGGCTCTAAATACAATACAGTACATTCAGCCTGTTGTGGCACATTGGATCACATTTGCAGTGGTTAGTGAGGTCACCTCACAGCTCAAGAGACTCTGATCGGAGTCCCAGCTGTGTTTTGTTTGCATGTTTTGTGTGTTTGCTTATGTCTCTTCTGTCAATTCTGGTTTCCTTTCACATGCTAAATACATGGTTCAGGTCTGTTGGCATTTTAAAATATATCTGTTTCAGTAAGTGAATGTGTGTAAATGTACCTTGTGCAATTGTCTAATAAGTTGTGTAAGAAGTTGTGTTCACTTTGTGAATTAAGTGGGAAAGGAATGTGAGTTAGCATCAGTGTATAAATTATTTACCTAGAATTAGCATTTATTAAATAAATGCAATTCAATTGTCGTGTCATGTGAAGCCAGTGTGTGTGTGGATCCTCAGTTGTGTCCTGAGATGGACTGGAGCATTGTCCAGGTTTAGGTCCCACACTATGATGGATAGACCTCAAGCCCCTGTGACCCTGATTTCCAATATGGACATTTCAAAATGTGAATAAGAGGGATTCTATTTATGATTTCGTCCAGAGCAGTACTATTAACATGCTAAATGTATACATCATGCTTCTTCATTGCATTTAGCTAGGTGAGAGCTGTGGAACTGTAAATAATAGTATATACAACATTAAGAGACCACTGCAAATTTAAATACAAGCAAATGAGTTTAAGTTGAGTTTTAAAATTAAACAACACTAAAGTTGTAACTTAGAAAAGTTCAGCATTCAATATTTCAATGACAGCTTTCATGCTTTCCCTCAATAAGATTTAGTTCAGGTAATCACCTAATCAGTAGCTCATTAAGTAGAATGAGGTGTGTCTGTGTTAGAATCTGGTCTCCTAATTTTTAGCTGTGCGCTGGGGAGTTTGTATATTGCTTATATTTGTGCACTGAAGAAGCTTATGTGTATTTGAGGTTTTAAGTATAGAACATATTTCTACAATCTGAGTTTCAGTTTTTATATGCTTTTGGCTCCGGTGTGTTGATACATTACCAGCCCCCTGCATGGCCTCAGTCACCGTTTCCATCCACTTTTTTCTGGTTTCTGATTATGTCTATTGTAAAAAATATAAACAATGTTATATACAAAATCAAAACCTATCTTGGCCCAAATGCCACAGACCTTAGAGTGCCACAGAGTTAATCCAGAAATAATTGAATGTTTGAAATTAAAATCTAGTCTTGTTTTGAAAAGGTGGTATACTGAACCTGAATTTGTTTTTTGTCACAGTATTTAGCTGACATTGTTTAATACAGTTGACATAATAATACAGGTAATACAGGTTTGGGCTGTTCGTCAATCCGATCAATGTTTGTTCACTTTAATGGTCTGGGTCTTAAGAATTATAATAGGAAATAAAATATGGTAGACAATGATAAAAAAAATGATAGACAACTAGTTTGAGCGAACCCTTGCAACACCTGCTGAGAGAAAAAAGAATCACAGTCATGAAATATGTAAAATAACATACCATCATTCTACTTTCTTTTTTGTTTTGGTTAGTGCTTCAAGTTTTATAAAAGATACAAATATACAAATGATTGTATTGTACAGTACACTACTAAATGTTTACAGTTTGTGTTATATTAATATTATTGCTTAAAATAAAACAGTGTGTGCAAAGTATCTAATCTTCTTTCACAGATGTGGGTGTTAAGCAGCACCTTCCTGTAGTTAATGTTATTTAGACCATCTGTTAACCTTGTTACAGATGTTAGCCTTGTAGCTGTAGTAAAAAGATAAAGTAATAAAAGTTGATTACTAAACTAGTTCTGTTTTTTTTTTGGTGTTTTCAAGTGAACAGTTTATGTTTGACTTGTCTAGTCATTCTGCCACATTTTCAATAGCAAGGCAAGATCTGTGTTACTGTTCCCGAGTGTAACTCATCTCGAAACGACATATTAAAGAAAACATTTTTTCACCAGATAACCCAATTGTAATAACTCTCAAAGGTAATCAACATTTTTTTTTATCAAAGGCCTAATTTGGCAGATGGTTCTACTTTGACATTTAGATAACACTGACTGAGTGAAGTGGGCTGGGAAGCAGGACAAAACACAGAAATAATGACATTTCCTTTTTGTGAACATTCCAACAAAATGTTTTGTACTATCTGTACGAACTCACTGTGTTATTAAGTGGAGTTATTTCTGGTGCGCTGATCTGTTAAAGAATGGGGAAATGTCCACACTGGAGAACATGCTAGTGTATTCTTCATTTTCCACTGACGCTCCTCGGGAGAGTGGGCAAATTTCATGTTTTAATATTTCAGCGCTCTAACTTAGCTTCAGACTTCTCTCCAGGTAGCGCACTAGATCATTCTGACAGTTCAAAGTACTAAAACCTTTGGAATAAAGTGTTTTTTATTCTGTTCTATTAACATAATTTATGCTTGTCAGGGAGCCCACCTAGGTGAAAGCTGAGTTGGGGGGATACCACCATATTTCATTCCTTTCTCTCTAGGTATGTGTGTTAGAGAAAGAGAGCGAGAGAAACAGACAAGATAACCGCTGTCGCAGAGTTGTGAAGTAGACATTCAACTTCATTACTCAACTCTAAAACATTGATGAAGGAGAGAGCACACCCAAATGAGATCTAGCCATCAGTATTTGCTGGACTGGTAGCAGTGAATGGCATTTTTTTCCACTCGCATTTTCATAATTCTTCAGCACTGCTGAGATTCTATCATCGCCTTAGTCAGAGGCTTCTTAATTGGTTTTGTAAAAGCAGCTGATTGTGAAGACACTTGTCTCTCATGCATGGCACTGAGATTTTAGTCCATTTGAAGTCTCAGTATTACTGACCAATCAATACTGTGGTTAACAAAGTATAATTTCAACAAAGAAAACAGAAACTTGCAATTATTTTCAAGTGTGCAGTTCTATTTGGTTTAGAGAAGAAATGTAGTTCCCAAACCAAGTTGTATTCATTTTAGAAATTCCGGAAAAAGAGACAACCCTGAACCAAAAACATAGTAAACTTAGAATTAAATACATTGGATTTGCAGAATTGTTTCGGTACGTATATAAATGTATGCATTTGTAAACCCCAAGGTGTATTAATATCCAATTTGAATTTGACTGACTCAGTTCACTTCAGAAGGTGGCTTGAGATGCATTTAAACAACATATGAAACCAGTGTAATTGCACCAGTCTCCCCAAGATGGATTTGATTGCCAAACTCTGTCCAAAACTTTACATCATGGCACACATCCTCCATAACATCATTCTCTGCATGGCTGGTAAAACAATAACAAAGCTGGTGAAAGCAAATGCACTTTTTAGTTTTTCTAAGAGTACTGCTCACAAAAAATAATGAATTAACTAATTAAATATCGCTATTTTTGTGAGCAGTGTAATTTGAACCCATATCTCTTTCCAAAATAAATTGTAAAAAGATTGTCCCACACCAGTTTGATTTCCTGTGCAGATTATTGCACTTGTTATGGTTGTCGGTGCTTTATTAATCATGTTTAATAGTGGTATGCTTCTAACATTAACTCCTGAAGTTGGTGCATTCATCTTAGTTTAAATAAGCTTAAATAGATTATGTCAGATTTATGACTTATGGATTAATTTACATTATGCAGGAAACAGCAATCATTTCAGTCTGGCTGACTGGCGGCACATTTGAGTAGTAGGTGAAAATGGCATGATAACTCATGTGATTACATTTTTAGCCACATACAATACTGATACATGACGAGAAGCATAACATATTTAACTGATAACAAAAATTAGGGGATACTTTAAAATGAAAAATCCCATAATTAAATATCTCCTCATTTTTGTGAGCGGTGTCTTTCAGTTCGTAAAATTTTTGCAGAAATTTCTGGGGTCCATATTGCTTATTGCAATAAATAATCAGTTTTCAATTGGTAAGTCAATTTAAAAGCACCTGAACAGTTGAGCTTTACTTAATTTAGAAAAATATATCAGCAAGAATTTGTGTTTTCACCCTGGATTGAAGCCACTTATAGTTTGAGTTTTAGTTACATTTAGTTAGTTAGTTTAGTTTTAGTTAAATTTATTGCCATAGTACGTTTTTACAACAAAGCTCTCTCCCAAAGCAGCTTTACAATATCTATGCGATGAGGACGAATCCTTTAAGTCAGTAGCCACCTAAAATGCCTTAACCCCAGATCCAGTGCTTGGAATATGCACTTACCGACAGCAGCAATAAGAAGAGCATGTCATTTTGCCAGAGACATCTTTTCTACTAGAGCATACTGAGCGAAGGTCAAATCTTACCATGGATGGGACCCTCCTTCTGGCATACTGAGCCACCTAAAATCAACTAAGGCATCAGGATGAAGGCCCTATTTTGCTTTTTATTTACAGTAAAAACTTCTGTCTAGAGCAATGTTAATTACAATACATTTCTTAATTCCAGATGTTGTGGCTGTAAACCCCACAATCAACAGCTCAGATCCATGAGCAGAAGCAGGAGATTAGGGGTGAAAGTCCATAGTTTATAATATACTGCTCACAAAATTAGGTGATATTTTATTGGAGATATTTGAAATATCCCCTTATCGTAGTGAGCAGAATAACTTATAATTTGTCTCTGGGTTGTATGTAACTATTTTATCGATCATCTCACTGTTCTCGCTTAATTGTTAACTCACGTTAGAACTACAAACTGTCCTAATATGTTTAGAGACTTTTTGCTCTGTTAGTTATTTGTAACAAGCTGTAAATGCTGTTCATATGTGTATGTGCCTGTCCTATTGTCAGTAGTACTCCTTTATTTGTTACCCCAGTACCTGTATATCCGTTTTAGCATAACTATCTCATTATCTCCCTCTCATCCTCACATATTCTTGCAAAGACCATGATAGCTGGCGCTTCATTTGTTAGAAAAAGCATACTCATTCTCACACTAGGCATGTAATTAGTAATAAATTATATTGACTAATTGGAGAAAATGAGGTAAAAATAAAACATATGATTGAACACACATCACGATTACAAATTACATACTTTCTTAGTTCTGCAGCCTGTGTGCAACAGTCTTAAGGTTTGTCCAGAGAGAAAATTATGTGGCACATATGTGATTTAGTGGACCATACTGTTCTATCGATTAGGGCAAATGAGTTTTTACACCATTTTATTAGTGTCAGCAAGCAGCGCAGAGAAGGCCTGCATGTTGCTGTTCGTTCAACGCCAGCATGAACATGCTTCATGAGCCCACAGGGCATGTCTACACCACATACAAGTCCTTGTTGCATACTAAAGGTTGCGTGATATACAGTTATTCCCAGTACTTACTGATTTGTTTGTGTGTTTGGGTGCCTATTTGAGCCTTTCATTTCCCACACACCACTGATAATTCCTTGGAAATCTTTTGATCTTATGTAACCATTTCATTTCTTTTATTTCCTGAAAACAGCGCATGCGCAGTTCCAAGCCATTACAAAACAATGAAATGTTACAAACAAACAAAGCAGCAAAATATCCTGATTACATTTAAAATAGTGGCAAAAAGACATGCTCCAATGGACTATGCTAGGACAGCAGGTCAGTGCATTGCCCATAGACCACAGATCTCAGTGAGAACTGAAGCCATTCGGAGTGGCTGTTCAGAGCTGCAATGTGCCCTGAAGGAAAATCAATAACCTGGAGGCAAGCTAATTAACTGCAAATCATTTAACCCTGTCTCAGCACTACATGAAATGTGGCCGTTATGAGGAGCAGAGTTAATAATAGATAAATCTGACCGCTTTTATGAAGGAAATAAAATCATGTACTGATAACATAAAGGTGAACAGTACAACTGAGGCTTCCATCATGTGGGAAATATTAGTTGTTTCCTTCCTAAACAAGTGGCCTTCCAACATAAGGGATGTCAATACAGTGATCATACTCTTGCTGCTCAACTTTACAAACCCAACCCAACACAGGTTGGACAGTATTGGAAATGCAAAAAGAAAACACTGTTTTATTACATACGGTAAGATATGTCATGTCTGGTCATGTCTACATCTATTTTGATAATAAACATTCTTTCCTGCATTTCCGACATGCAACACATTCCAAGAATTTATTTCAAACAGGGCAGCACGGTGGCTCGGTGGGTAGCACCCAGGTTCAATCCCTTGGCGGAGCAACCTGGGTCCTTTCTGTGTGGAGTCTGCATGGGTTTACTCCAGCTTGCTCCCACAGTCCAAAGATGTGTTGATTGGTGTCTCTAAAGTGTCCCTTAGTGTGTGACTCGGTGTGTATGGGCACCCCAGCTAGGGTTGTTCCTGAGTTGCCGTGTGAGCACCAACTGGCCCGTGACCCCATGTGGATTAAGCTGCAGATAATGGATGGATGGATGGATAGATGGATTTCAAACAGCTGATATCAACAGATGATTGTAATTGTGATTTGGTTCAAAAGTAGCAACAGTAGCAGTGGCAGAGTCTTTAAAGATAGGTAGAGAATCTCCAATTTGTCAAGGAATGCACAAGAAACATATTGGAATATATTTTTTTAAATGTACCTTAAAGAAAGACTTGAAGGGAGTCACAAATTGCATCTTAGAGAGTAGAACAACAATAAAGAATTCAATGAATCCAGAGGAATTTTAGTGTTTAATGATCCCCTTGATGATTAAGCTTAAACTGAAGACCTGTGATCTCTGATCCCTCAGATGGCACTGCACCAAGCATCATCATTCACCAATAGCTGATGTAACCACAATGGTAAGGGATTACTTTGGCAAAGCATTTGGCAGCAGTAATTAAGAAAAGTACATTTTTTAACTGTTTTAGAGATTTTAAAACAATGCATGCTCCATTCAAGATGACATATTTCCAGGGATGTCCATCCATTTTTTAAGACAATGCAAAACCACATGCTGAAGACATGGCATGGCATGACAAAGGCATGGCTGAGGGTACGAGTACTGGACCACCTGCAGGTTGCAAGTTACAAATAAAAAAATTATTTCATACTGCATCCCATACTGTTGTCCCATACATCCTAAGAATTAAGAAGTGTGAACGAAATAACACCTGAAACACTAAATCACTTAGTATCCTCTGTGCCAAAACATCTCTTAAGTGTTGTGAGAAAGAATGGCAACATTAAAAACTGCTAAACCCTTTACTGTTCCAGCTTTTTTTTGGAATGTTTCACTAGCCTTTATGAAATTATGTTGACCAGACAAAACATGGATTATCTCAGGTTAATTCTTTCTGAAATGAAAATAAGTGAACGTAAATGTAAAAAATGTGTTTTTGAATTGTGCTTTTTGAATACTGTCCCAACTTGGTCTGACTTGGGGTTGTAAACGCAGGAATTAATACTTCAAGCCTACTAAATGAATCATTCTGACATGCTGTAAGTAGTATCTTCACTGCTTCAATGCCAGCTGCTGAAGAAAGCGATGATCCGTTCCTGGCAGGACCAAATAACTGAACCAGTAGAAACTCCAAACTTCAGTCTGAGATCAGGGAATCAGGGAAAGAGAGATGGAGACAGCCCAAAAAGTCCAAACAGAGATTTATTTGGTCTGCACATGCTGGGCTCTCCCTCACCCTGTGGCACTCAACAATCAATAATTGAACAGACCGAGGATAATAGCTTCCACACACACACACAAACATAAACACACACACACACACACACTGTTTCAGAGCATGCAGGAACACAGGAGAAACTCATTTGGAGGTAAAATAAATTCCTGGTCGAATACCAAACAGTCTGTTTTCGACAGAACATCTCAGTGGCCTCTGCGTTAACTTGCTTCCTTACTGGTTTGCGCAGTTGTAATAACTTTAAACCATTTTTGAGTCCCTGCTTTTCATGCGTACAGCTCGTGGTAGTCATCTACACAGTGCTACCCTGTGTTCATGGCAATGAAAAAATATATCCTCAGCTACCTTTCTTTAAACCCCTGGCCCCACCTTAACTAATGGCTGCTTTAAGGGTGACTTCAGTTTAGTCAGTTGTAAAAGTATATTCTGGCTTTGGCTCCAGCTGCGCAAATTGTGGCACAAACAATAGCAGAATTTCTCCTGGAGATCAATTGGGTGGTACTCAGACAGGAGAGAGGCAGGTGATGATGGCATGCTGTTAAGTGCACGGCTTGCAAAAGCCTTGCAGAGCTGCGAGAAAGCTCCATTATTTTAGGGTAAAAGGGGTGATATGCAGAGAGACACTTTATTGCTGTGAGCTGGACTTAATGCAGTGCAAATGGGTTTGAGTGCATCGCCACCTTTGGGCTTGATGCACCACTATGGCAACTTGACAGACAGAACAGTTTTCAACCCTGCACCATGCTTCCTTTACTGGCTGATGTAGAAGAAGGGTTACATAACGTTTTTGTCAAACAGTGGCATTCTTCCGGCTGACGTTTTATGCTAGAACATGATTGTCCCCCTTGTCCACTCCCTCGTTGGCCTGTGTTCACATTACACTTAAACCTTTTGGAATTGAGGACATTTCCGTCATCCCGACGCTACTTCAAACTCAGTACTCAAATAGCATAATGGACTTGCTGGGTGTACTGAGCTTTTGTTTTGTTTTAGGTTTTTTTTTTCAACTCGGTATGGGCATGCCAACAAATAGTTCTCACCCACTTTATAGAATTATTGATAATGCACATACTTGTGCTGCACGCATAAAAAGATTTTTACGGAGGTAGCTGATGTTGTGCTCCATGTTTGGGTTTGATTAGCGATCACGCTACATACAGTACGTGTCCAACTGAACCACACCTAACCCCACTTCTTCCAGTGATCCTGAGTATGGTTCAGCATACTGCACTGGCACTTTAGGGGTCATGCTCAACATGCTCAGGCACAGTACAGAGTACTCCCTAAATGTGCACTTCTGGCCAGTATGTTGAAAAGCCATGTACTTGCCATTTTAGTCCTTGGTTACTCTCTGTATGAAGTTTGGCATGTTCTTCTAAGCATCTTCTCTTTGTATTCATTTGGGCTTACTCTGTGTACACTGGTAAGCAGCTTCTAAAAGCAAGCCTCTGGATTGTCTCCAGGTGTGAGTGAGTGAGTGAGTGAGTGAGTGAGTGAGTGAGGAAGGGAGTGAGGGAGTTAGTGAGTGAGTTACTGAGTGAGTGGGTGAGTGAGTGAGTTGAAAGTGTTGATGCGCTCTTATGGATTGTCCAGGTTGTGTTACCACCTTGCATTCAGACTTTGCCATATTGTAATGCCTGTGCCAATTATTGGAGCATGGAACCTGCTGGACCAAGCCATGTACAAATGTTAAAAATGTCCCATGGTGAATAGGGTTTGGAGATGAATGAGAAGAGATGAGAGTAAGACGATAGTTATATTCTGTGTGCTCATTACTTTTCTTCTCGCCAACCTTGGCAGCGAGTCCAGGGTGCAGGGCAGGTGATTAATTTTTGACGATGCGATCGATCGAGAGGGATTTTTTTTCCACCTCCCTCCCATCTCCCTGACACAGACACATCTAATTTGCTGCTTATCTTATATGTATTGAGTTTTGAGCATTGTTAAATCATACCTTTCAGCTGTTTAATTTCACCCTGCACCTCCACCCTGCAGCGACCCAAGTGTACACAAGCAGTTTAAGCCTCCCATCTCCTTCAAATAAAGCAAAGAGGGACCAAGGGAACGAGGCACCCAAGGGGTGATGTGAATCGTTCTCCTCCTAATACGGCTTCCACCTCCCTCGCTAGCTCACTTTCATGGCTGAGGTGCCTCTTATGAAATGCTGATGTGGATTCCCCCTCCTGTCTTCTTTCTTGTTCCTGCTCTCTTTTCTCCCCCAGGTCCTTCTTCTCCCTCTCTTCCCCATGGCAATAGATCAGATTTCCTCTGGGGAAATCATTACTTGGCATCATTACCATCTCCAACACTTTTATCTTCAGGGCCTTGTATCCACCTCATCACTTGATTAAGTTTAAGGAGGAGCACTCAGGGAAAAAAGACAGAGCAAAAGAGAGGAAGAGAGGGAGAAATGGGGAGAGAGAGAGAGTGAGAGAGAGAGAGAAAATAAGCGAGAGAGTTAAATGGCAGCTCTAATAAATAGACCACAAAAGACCTTTTTGATTAGTGTAGTAGTTTCATATTGTCCAGAGGGACCTAACCACCTAAAGCCGTCACAGACACACACAATAGTTGTTTATTGGAAACACAGTATCCACTCTGAGGACAAAAGAAACCTTAATGTAGGTGGAGATTAGGCCTGGCAGATGTTCTTGCTCTTTTCATTAGCAAGGGTAATAAATGCCATGACCTGCTGACTTGGTAGTTGTCAGTAGCTACTAATTAGCTCGTGTTAAACCTTTAAAGACATTTTAGAAAGGCAAATGAAACTTTACTGTTAAGTTAATACTGCTCACAATAATAAGGGGATACTTCAAAATGAAATACTCTTTAACGAAATATCCAAATTTTTGTGAGCAGTATAGTTTGTAAAGAGTTATCATATAATACATTGACTTTTTTACACTATGATGTTTGTGTAATCAATAAATCAATAAATGCTAATTTACTTGTGCTCCCTGAGAATATTTGCATAATTTATTATCCAAAAACCTTGCGTGTCTTGTACTGGAATTGCACATGTTGAGACTGCTCTTACATAAACACACAAGACACTAGTAGTTGCTCATTTTAGAGCACATGCTCAGAGTTTGAGATGTACACAAAACAGACACAAACACACAAGCATATAATCCTGCCCACGTATCTGACCCGCAGCTGTTTGGACGCACAATGCACAGTATACGTGTGGGCGAGTTTTACCAAAGTGTCACAGGTCACAAATCAAGGAGGAAAATAGATGTGTTTCTTCACATTTCTTAATAAAATCCTAGGTAACTGACAAATAAGCAAGGAAAAGCTATCAGGGAATGGAGTGGAAGAGTGCAATGTCCTCCATTTTGGCTACGAAAGATTATTACTTACGTTGTGATGTGTAATCATGATCTGATGTGTTGGAGGTAATTACCTAGATTTTTCTAGAAAAGGATGCTGCTGATTGGCAGGAACTATTGGCCCAGGGTCTCTTGAGTGACCATTAGGACATTCTGATTATGCCCAAACCTCTTGTGTACAAGAATTTCAGCTACCATACTGATGCAAGGTCTAGTTAAGCCCAAAAGCTAAAGGCTGGGTCAGTGTGGGGTCAAGCTGTTTTGATGTCAACTCCATGTTTGCAGAGTTGACTGGACTTGTGGTAGAGCTGTTGGTTTATACGCATGGGGCGATCCTACAGATTCTCGGGCACAAACATAACCTTCAGCAGTTGTTATATACATAAGCCCCCTTACCTTCTCATCCCCCATGGCAAATAAGACCATAAAAGTCAGGAGTCCAATTATCCACCTGACATAAAGCTCTTATCCGCTTGAGGATACAGCCTGACATACTGCTACAGCTTCGAGCCTGCTCTCAAGGCCATAGGCAGACAATAGGCTGTGCTATGTGCTAATGCCTAGCAGATTCATACCCTGCCCACCTCGTTCATCACCCCTTTTCGGTCTTTGTGACTGAGATAACGAGCCCATCATCTTCCAATGGCCCTCTGAGGATGGCGCATGTTTCTGAGCTTGGCAAGGATGAAAAAGGGCTGAAACACAAAGTAAGTTTGTCCTCACCAACCCAAAACATTGTTTGCAGAAAATTACTTTGAATCATCCCGTTTCCTTTCTCTGAAGAAATTTGTGATGGTTATTGTTGGCATTTATAGTTCCTGCAACCCTGCTGAATACAATCATCTCTCCAACACAAGATTAGGTTAAATGGAAATCCTGTGTAATAAACAAACAAGGCTGCTATAAGGACTGATGGGCTTCTAACTGTGAAAGTGCCAATAAGAGTATTCACCAGGGCTCCAAATACAGCCAAGCACTAAAGAGGAGATAAGTTGCATTGGTTTGCCTAATTAAAACAGCTGTGCAGTTCTACAAAGTGCACCATGATGCTTCCTGATCTTATACAGTTGTTTGGGAACCCTTTACGATTCCTGGACATTAACATCAAAAAACGAAACGGTACTTTCCATATCTTCATTAAACCCATTTAATATTTCATAGTTCAGTCTGCAAAATTTGCACAGTCCACATTTCAACTGAGCAGTTTGCAACAGTGACAAGGTAAAACCTTCTAAAAAAAACTTGAGAGGAATCTGACAAAACGTAAGAGAATGAAGCATCATACACTATACGGACAAAGGTTTGTGGACACCCAAAATGTACAACCAAAACATGGGTAATAGTATGGCGTTTGTACCGCACACTTTCTGATTGTAAGCCCTTGCTCATTTTTGGCATTCCATGTTCATGGTGTCTGCTCAAGTTGAGGTCAAGGGTCTGTGCAAGTCAACCAAGATCTCTTAAGTTGGCAAACATATTCTCTACAGACTTTCTTTAAGGACAGCAGGGCGGAAACTTGATAAAGTGAAAAGTTTAAGAGTGGAAACCTGTAAAGGTTTCACATTGAGAGTCACCGTGGTAGCAGTACAACCCATTCTATTGTCACTGTTTGTCTATAGAGAATCCAGAAATGTACGCTTTATATTATGAACACACTGTTAGTGAGCGGTGATGAAATAACAGTGCTCACTTATAAGAAGGGATAGTAACAAACTTTTGTCTATAGCTGCTGCCTGACTTGTATTATTGTGGTTGTCCTCCAACCATATTGCATTCTCCACCATGTTTCACAATTGCAATAATTTATTTTTATTGTGCAGTACCACCGTTCCCTCTAGTAATTGCAGGGATTAAATATAGCAATTGTTTTCTTTCTGGTGTTTTTCAGTTAACAATCTTTTTGTCTTGGTTCTTATTTTCAGTTACAGTGCAAAAGTCTTTGGACAACATTAGATTTGTTGTTTGGTGTCCCAATCTCTGTGAGATTTAACATATCTTAGTTTTTTCACCCATTCCCCTTTCGAAAAAGTGTTTATTGGCTGATAACCTTGCAAAATCTCCTTCCTCATCAAGCTTCTTTGTACTGCAGAAGGCTTAACATGGCATCTTGATGAAATTGCCAGATCCTGCTATTGCCCAATGTAAGGTGAGGTCACACTAAATACATGCCTACATAAAAAAAACTGCTTATGCATTTTCTGTATTGTCTGGTTGCAATGGAAGGGGCTGAGGAATAATTTTATAATTTTAACAATGGTATATCTAATCTAAGACTTGCACAGCATTGTGTATATACAGGGTGAGTCAGAAGTCTCAGTAGACATCGTGTGCCACGTTGTGGAGTTTTCGTGAAGTTTGAGGTTTCTTCATCGGTAGAGGTCGAACTAACACTACGTGGCTTGTCATCTGCAGTCCTCATTTTTCGGAGTCTGACTATGAGGGATGCAAGTGGTGCTTTTTTGAGTGTTGGTTGGTAAAATCTCTGGCTATAATATGGTAATATGGCAGCTGCGTTACCCGGACATCAGAATTGCCAATTCCATCTTCAGTTACCTGTAATATATATATATATATATATATATCCCATTCATTGCCTAGCTGACCAACTCTGGTGCATCTGGTATAGGTTAGTGTGCAGCTTCAAAGGTAGAGCTTCAGAGAGCTCATGGCCTCTGAATCTCCCACATCCCATCTCCCTGAGTCATTTGCCTGGCTCTATGCTATCCAAAGCACATTCCTGATAATAGGCGGCAGCCTTTGTAGATCGCTCGGTGCCGATAACACATTGTACATTCTTGAAATGACATATCAGTGGACGTAGACTGATGGGAGAAATTGCTAGTGGCATTTGAGCATGTTCTCTGAAATAACTCTTCTTTTCCCTGACATCCTGTTTTTTCATGAGTCAATTGTGGCAGTCTGCAGAGTTGATTTAAGGTTGATTTCTTAAAAAATATATAATATGCCATTGTGTTAGGGAATATGCATAACTGTCATGCTAGTCACCTTGACTGATTTAATAGCTTCCTGAAAGGCCTTGACCTAGTGCCTAGGGTTTAGTTCATAATTCCTTAACCTCAGAATAAACCAAATCTGATCACATTTGGGTACCATTGAGCTACAGTGAGCTTTGTATCTGCAATAGCACTGCACACTGTTAATGGAGGCTAGCTAATGCATCTTTTTTTGCCATGGGCTAGTGTGCATACACAAATTTGTTCCAAAATACTTAAGTCTATTATCGGTGCAATAATGAGATAATGACCTGACAGAGGGAATACATTTGCCAGGGCACCCATCTCTACAAAAGGGACTGCAGGATATGGAGTCATTAAGGCAGTGTTATCTGGTCTAGATAGCATTGGCATGTATGTGTAGATCATTATTTTCACCCCTGGAGCCTTTGCCAAACAAGGGAGCCAGGCTAACGGACACGCAAACTGAGCGTGCACTCTAGGGTCAGCTGCATCACGGGGATGAGGCCGCTAACGATACATGGCCTGGCAGTTAATGCACTTTCTAAATGTTCCTAATGATGTTTGTGGAAGAAAGTTGCATGTTTTTACCCCCCTCATCTTCCTCTATGATTCGGCGGCTTTCCATTGCTGAGGGGGACGAGGTGAAGACGCGTTGCATATTTGAAATCTTCCTTTCTTTCTTTCCCCTGTTTAGCAGTCTGATCTTTTGCGAGTAGCAAAGGCCTGATACAATAACAACAGCATGTTAAATAAGACACAACGAACACACCGCTTTTCCATCTGCACTTGACGAGCAGGGTGTTCTTGTGCGCAAGTCTCTCAGAGGATGAAAAGAACTGATGAAACTTGTCTTTGTTCACAGCGATGCCAGCGTTACAGGGTGAGACATTTGAGATGCAAAGGAAGCACTAGAGAACGTCTGGAACTTTCCTCTCAAACGCTTCTCAAAGGTAACGTGAGCAACAATAGACATACGAGGGCTCTGATTGACACTGTGATGTAAGAAACTGGAAGAATTGACAACACAAAAGTTTACGTGTTAAATTGTTAACGGCCGCTTTTTGTCATTTATACCAAGCCGGTGCCTAGTAAAATACTTTGAAAGCTGGAACTAGTTACAGTTTTGCATTGATATAAAGAATATTTGCAAATTCTGATGTGGCACTTGTAATTTTTAATTTATAAAGTTGTTCTTTTTCCACCAGTTCTTAGTATTCTTTCACAGAACTCCCTCTTTCTCCATTGAAGGACTTAACAGCTTGAGTCTAATCAAAGACACTTTGCCCTCTATGTTGCAAGCTAAAGCAATTCAATTAGTTTAATTGGTCTGCTTATTATGGGCCATAATGAGATGAGCGTGCTCCTGTTGTCAAACTTTACAGGCTACTTTAAACTGCCTCCCTAATTAGAGCAGGGTTTTTAATCTTGCTGTTTTACATGTACAGTATGGTGAATTTTCGAACATTCCTCTGACTTCACTTTTAATCCTTCGCCATAAGTGGTCCATGTGGCAACTCAGTTGGGGTTTGCAGAGGGTGCATATCTAAGCTATGGCAAGAATTCAGATTGTAACATTAAAATAATACCTTCATCAATAGTGCAGATCAACATTAAAGTGGGCAAATATCGACAACAATTCAACGGATCCCTTTAAATGCACTCTGGTGCTGACAGATTCTCTGCCAGATTCGTCTCTGCTCTAAGGTGGCAATTTTTGAGTTGCGATGACAACAAAATGGCTGCCAAAAATGATTGCACTTATGATCAATCACAGAGCAGAGAGCATAGTATGGTCTGGTGGTTAGGCTAATGGAGTGGTGAATGGAGTAGCCTCCACCGGCTCCTTTGCATCTACACTTGTGCCCTTCAGTAAGGCACTTAACCTAAAGTGTTTCAGTAAACACTCCAAGGTGGAAATGGACGGACAAATATACAAAACTGCAAGAGTCCCAAAAAGGCACGCTGGAGCCGAGAGTAAGGAACGGGAAAAGAAACGAAGACCAGGGACACAATTAACACAATAAAACTGTATTACATTTGTGCTTAAAATGATTACAATACAGTATGTACACGTGTTTGGAAATAAACATCTCATGCTGTGACACATTAAAATAAAGTCATTATATAATAGCAAGCAAAATGATTTTTTTTAAATATGTACAACAAACATTTACAAAACAGATTGTATTTTCTCTAGGCTTTGCCTCGAAATGAAATTTGTCAGACTGAACCTGCTTAAAGGGGGCTCCAATGATTTTGCAGATTTGCTGACCGTAACTGTTCAGAAAAAGGCCTCCATGGATCGGTAATCAAATCAAGTGACATACAATTCAACCAATCGGCATGACAGGCAAAACCCTCCAATTAGGAGGTGACTATTCACCTGCCAATCAGATTTGAGTCAGGTGTGTGCATTGAAGCGATCACTGAAGACTGAATTTGTGTTTGTTAAGATTTAAAATCGTTTCAACTAAGTATTTACAAATAACTGAAGTTCCCTTTAAGCATTGTACAGTAGTGTTAATGTACAGTACACTCATTTTCTGTCACCTTGATGCAATAGCCAAACACCTGGCAAAGGAAAAAGCCACAAGTCTCAAAACCTCAGAGGTTACACAAACTCCTCAGAGACATGAGACCTGAACTGTTCTTCAGCAGATGCAAGAAACCCAATGCTCTAAATCCAAGGTTCAGCATCCAATGGCAATACAATTCAAGTATATATATATATATAGTTCGCAAAAATTATATTTCAAATTGAAATATTCCCTATTTTTTGTGAAGAATATATATATATATATATAAGGCCATAGCCTTATTATGATGTTCTTTGAGAAAAAAGACAAAAATGTAAATAAATACAATATACAAAAGAGGTTAATTCCAAAGACTCCACCCGCCCACCCTGCCTCACAATGATCTCGAGCTGCGAGGTTGTGTTTCTGATCCTTTTTTTCCCCAGAACACATATAATCGTACTTATAAACGTGTGCAATCCAAAGCGGATCTGCTGAACCCTTAAATAGAAAGCAGGAGAAAGTCAGGGTGTGGTGCTCATCTGGACCGCGCTAAGAATGACTGCTTTTTCTCACAAATGGAAAAGTAATGGAAAAGAGAAATAAGGAAACCCCCACAACCTGAGTTCGTATGTTGACATGGCTCTCAGCCAGCAGTACTACACTCATGCCATTTCACCACTCAATGCTTTTGATTGTTTTCTGAGATGGGGGTCAGCGAGACTTGAAGAGGGGTCTAGCAGAATGGTTGTCTTTTGGAGGGTTAGATGTTAGACGTTTGTGTATGTGCGTGTAGCTGAGCTGTCAGGCCTTGGTGTGGACTGTTTCCAAAAGCTGGGTGGGTCTTGGGTCATTTCAAAAGAGCCACGGCAATGTTCAAGCGTCATTTTTCTCAGGAGGACTTGAGAAACCCCCTTCCCACTGAAAACACGTCTCTATGGCTATTCTGTACAGCAGTGCCCTGTATCTGGGCTATTCTTATGTACATAATCAAGCATGGGAGCTGGAGAGGATGGTAGTAATTTTGATCTGTCTTTCAGGTCCTCTGTGAGCTCTCTCCCCTCCAGTGAAGGGGTTGTGTAGGGGTCAGCGGACCTGTGGGGCATAGCCTTCTTTCATCAGGCCCTCTTCGTAGTCCGTCTGACACAGGATCATGTTGTTTTTCAAGAAGAATTTGTCTCCCACACAAAACCTAAGAAACAAAAGCAGACACAGCAAATGGGGATATATGTTTATTTCAAGTTCAACCTTCAAAAAGTGACTTAAACATCTGATGATACCATAACCAGGATGTTTAGCACAGCATTCTTTAATCTTTATCAGACTGAAATTTGCCAGTCACAGTCGCCTGTGATCAATTATGCAGAAAATAATTAGCCCAAGGTATGTGACACATTGTTTTCCACCGTTTACACTTTGAAAATAAAACGAATTAATGCCTTTTATTGAACGCAAACTCAAATCTTGAACATGTGAATCGTATCGTTAATCGAATAAATGTATATAAGTCGTATAAATACATTTGAATTATCCCAGGTGCAAGCTGTGAACACGCCCTGGATGGGACATAAATCTATTACAAGGAATCCGACATAATTTTCCTCCAACATATCACACAATACACCCGGTAACAGGGTTTTGGGAGCTAGGCCTGAGAGCAAAGTGGACGAAAACTCCTTTCACTCTGAGAGAACAGAGAACCTAGCGATGAACACAAACACCCCCTTTACTGTTCGAGCGTTAAGGACTAGCTGACCTGAGGAAAGGTGATGTTTACGGTGTGTATCTCTGGAGTGTATCGGAATCATGGAGCTTCCTGCAACTGCTACATAAATAAATCACAGCTCGGCCTTCGCTTAGTCTGCTCAATGGGCCTCTGTCTCACTTGACCTTTTAGAGAGCAGATTATGTTGGCCAGGAGAGAGAGACAAAGAGTGTGAGAAGGGTAATGATATGTGAGACAGAGGGAGGGAGAGAGACAGAAACAGAGATGCGGGCATATAAGGGGAGAGAGGAGAGCGAAGAGATTGAGGAAAGAGAGAAATAGGGTATAAAGATAAAGGAGGACCGAGAGAGCGAAGGAGAACGAGGTCCTCTGTGTGTTGAGTTGTCCTAAGGGCTGCTTATCTTGCTCACAGCGAGTTCGACAAGGTCAGAATACAAGTGTGCAATTTCTGTTTACCCATGTGCCTCCCCTCATTCGTTCTACAGTATGTGTTTACCTGACTCTCCCCATCACCATTTTAGCTGCAAGATTAAAAGACTGCTTCACTTTTCAGCTTGGGGCTCTAACAGGAGCACAAACAATGAAATAGGCTTCAATCCCCCTGCGTGCCCATTTGTCTCCAATTAAGAGCTCTTAAACGCATTGTGTTGACCGCACTGCAATTGTTTCGGGGGATAAGAAGATCAAATGAACAAAGCTGTCTTAACCTTTCCATCTTTCTAGCAAACTAACAAGCAATGGACTCCCTCCTGAATAAACCAAGCCTAATCTCGCTTGCTTTCCTCATGAAACTTTGACAAAGTTTGTATTAGTCACAGGTGACAGTGTCAGCCGGCAGCCGCAGCCATTAGCCAGGATCAAGTATCAACAAGTAATATCCATTAATCGCACTTGTTGACACAGTGATTAACACAAAGCAGAGGTGTGCTTAATGTAATGGTGTCATTGGGCGCCAATAAAAATGTCCTGTTTAAATGACACATTCTTCCTGGGAATCCATTAGTGTCCATCTTCTCTGACACTTGGGCCCTCTCCTCCTCCCTTTCCTCGTACCTCCATCCCTCTCGCTCTCTCCCTCTACTAACAGGAATCTTCTGTGTTTATTTAAAGCCAGTGTTTTGGGTTGCCTCTTAGTTCCATCGCCGCTTGTTTCACAGTGCCAGATTGTTTCTGCTTGGTGAAATGTCAACATCACTTGTGACATCTGAGCGCCAATTATGACGAGGATATAGCAGGCAGCCCATCAGAGGTAGCAGTAATAATTGCCCCTGTGTCTCCCCAGTCTTGCGGTTTCTGTAGTCATTACAGCTCACCACATGTTCCAACCACCAGCATTAAACCTCTGATTCAGCCCCCCACAACCGTGATCAACAAACATTCTGTTCAACTGCTTAAATTGCCTTTCCGTGCCTTTACTAAACATTTCTAGGTTTCTAGAAGGTTTCTAGACGTCAGGTATGACAGGTTTATTATTAACCCTCCTGGTGTGTTCCATCCTTCGTATTTACAGTCACAACTAGCTCAGTCCCTTATAACCGGTTTTAAAGTATTTTAAAAACATTTGCCATCACCAACGACTGTTAGCCAGTATTAGTCATTTTCGCAAATTTTGCACTTTCTTTTCATGCAATTAATTAAATGTTAATAACATTTCATAAATTAAGTATCCGTTTCAAATCCCTTTTTTTTTACTTCATCACTGTTTTCATCACATTGTTTCCATACTTTCTCTTTGAATTACTATAATGTCTGTTCTGTTTCAATGTTCTTAATACACTGCTCACAAAAATTAGGGGATATTCCATTACTAATCCACATTTTTTGTGAGCGGTATATTTCCTGTATTTCCCTTTTTCTTTTTCCTCCATTTCTTCCATCTTTTTTACTTTCTTTTTCTTTTTCTTCCCCCTTCATTCCTCCTCACTCTCCTCCATACCTTTCGCACTTCTTTCTGCCTTGTACTTGCCCCCCTCAGGTCTGACAGTCATGATGAATATGTCTATTGAGACCCATCTAGCTGTAGAAAAGATAGCTTCCAAGGCAGCACACTTAATGATGTATGACTATGTCTCCGATTTGCCTCGAAGGTCCGTGTTAACTATAGTAGTAACATCTCCTCAGCAAAATAACAGGCAGCTGCTAAATGAGGGATAGAGAGAAGTAGGCAGACTTTGAGAGAGCCGGGGAAAATAGAATTAGAATACAGGAACAGGAACTAATTCATGTCAGCAATTATTAGTATCCTTAAAGGAACCATTTGACACAGTGTGGGTCTGAGGGCACAGTCCAGGACTGCGAGTAGATGTTTAGCCCCTGAGGCAGTGTACAGCCCAATTTGGCTCTGGTTATCTCCCTATTCCTCTGGACAGTCTGACCTGTGATAGTGACCTCCTCCAACCTGGCATCTGTGCCCTGGGCTGCAGTGTTTGTCCCCAGAGAGCCTCCAGGCAATGGTGGCCAGGCTCATCAGCACAAGGCAAGCTGTCTGTAATGGTCTGATGAGGTCAGGGTGGATGGCAGACTCATCGATTAGCTGTTCCCCCAGTTCTAATCTGTGCCTAATGGCTCGCTAGAGTCCTTCAAAGTATGCGCGCGCACAGTGACAGGCCACTACCTATTAACGCTAGGAAAATAACTCAGCTTGGGTGGTGAGTCTCTGATCCAGCCTCAAAGTTTAAAGCAAGGTTTATGTTTCATAAGACCCAAGAATTAAATTAACTCTTTGAATGAGGAGAGTTTCTTACGTATAAGTGTGTCCAAAAAGGATCCTTTTACATAGCATTCTACATAATATGCTGAATATCTAAATAGTAACGACACAATGGACATTACAGTCATGTAGAGTATGGGATGCAGTCACTGATTTTACTGTGTTACTAATTGGGTCAGAACTTTACCAAGACTGTCGCTAAGTGTGTTTACATGTACGTAATGAACATAAACTTCTTATAAACTTCTCAATCCCTTACTCTCTCCCTCTTTTTTGACAATACTCCTGACACTATATATATATATATATATATATATATATATATATATATATATATATATGTGTC
>JAUZST010034843.1:2500-28214 GCA_034779995.1 Parotocinclus haroldoi | reverse complement strand
AATCCTTTATTCAAATTTGGCACATCCAGGCTCGTCTCTGATTGGTTGGACGTCTAGATTTCCCTACATGGTAAAAACAGATTTCGCAATAGTCTTCAGGCACCGCTTAGGAAACCAAACAATAACAGCTCGCCCTGGTCTTCTGTCCTGGATCTCCGCGAATATTAATTTGCTATTCGACCGGATCGTTCGGAAGATCTCTGGGAAGGTAGGCGATGTGGTTCGATTTGGTTATTTTTGGTACAAAACCGTAAGGGAGAATTAGTTTCGGGCTGCTTCTTTGGCTGGCTAACTTGTGGCTACAGCGATTGCAAAACACGGTTCGGGTTTTTTTGAGTGACAGCTTTCGTATACTCTGTAAATGTTGGGGTAAAGCCCTAATGTGCGGGGTTGGATTTATCAATCGGGATCGTGCTGTGGATATTTAGAGCGGCTGTCAAAAATAGAAGTTTAGCCGCCGATGTTACGTCATTGTTAGGAATGTGGCTAAGTAGCATAAGCTAGCGCGCGCTGTTAACAGATAACCCGGGTTTGTTTAACATGACGCCCGTTCCCCGGACCTGCTACTCAACCTCGGGTGGGTGGCTTGACCAATTTGCCCTTTTTCACTGCTTTTGTTCGCCCGTGTGTCGAAATGTAGCTGCGATCAACAGCGGTGCTAACGAAGTGGCTAGCGGTATTCCCCGTCATTCCTGTTGCGTTACGTATCCGGTAACTACAGCAAATCTGATAGGCAGCACCGAAACCACCGGCTTCCCTCAAACACACATTCTGTATACAACTTCGCATTCGACTCGGATCAGAAATCGGATTTAAAGCGTCTCGAAGCGCACGCACGGTTCTGCACACGGTCTCTCCCCCCAAACCGCACAAAGGACCGTGGAAGAGGAGCGATGATGCAATCGCGAGCAACACTGGAGCTCCTGTAACGTGATCTCAGTGGGGCGCAGGTGGATCATCAGTCACACAGCTCACCTCCTTCACGATCGGGCTTAGACGATTCCCCCCCAATCATAAACGCTTAGACGTTGTTCGGACCGGATTACGTTCCCATGGGCTCGGTCATTTCTTTTACGGCTCCCTGTTTTTTTTTCTTCTTGGCTGTTCACCTGAGACAATGACCGGACTAATCTGTGCTCAGCCCAGTCAGTCAGAGATGATCTCTGAACAAGAGTAGAGGCTCTTGAAGAGTTTCCGCACTACTTAATTGGACTGGGAAAGTTCCTGAAAAGTTGTTTATCATTTAAAGAAGTAACGCCCTTTTTTTTTTAATCACACACTTCCCTGTTCCTCCGACCCGCAAGTTGTTCATCCTGTGGATTTTATAGTTTGTCTGCCTGTCTTGGATTATTGTCCAGAAACAAGATTAACAATTAAGTCACTGGCATCTTCCTGATAAGCTAATACAGTCTGAGTAGGGCTCCTATGTCCCAAACTTTGGTCTCGTGTTTGTTTGGTTTTATTTAACATCTGTTGGAATCAGTGGCCAAGCAACACAAACATGATTATAAGAGCACTACTTATAGTACTTATATATACATATACATACACACACACTTTCACACACAAGTCAATGCCAATTTGGAGACCCCGATTAACCTAACACGCATGTCTTTGGATTGTGGGAGGAAACCGGAGTACCCAGAGTAAACCCAAGCAGACACAGGGAGGACATAGACTGCAGACAGAAAGGACCCAGGCCGCCCCACCCTGGGATTGAGCCAAACTGCTCAAAGTTTGCACAAGTATCCACGTGTCCAGTTACAACACGATCAAACAGCGGTGACACAGGATCAAACGTCCACCAGCTGTAACAGGAAACCCACATAAACAAAGCTCGCAAACTTGTTGTTTCGGCTTTCACGAGGCTTTCTTCTCATCAGACGTGTGTCGCCATCACCCCTGATCTCATCGGTATCCTATTGACACCAGTATCAGGACAGGCCCAGCAGTAAGCTGTACGAGTAAGGCATGACGGCGACGTGCGCGGTAAAGATAGGAAAGTGAGTTGCACGTACTGTGCAATCCGTTACGATATAATGCTTATGAACGGAATGTGCCACATGCACGCAATATCCAGAAAGCTCCATCTGTTAGGGAAAGTTGTGCGCGTCTGCAAAGTTGAGTGTGCTTGCACCTGGGGTGGAAGAAAGACTATATGGAAGTTCGAGCCGTTTCTAATTGGTGACTCTGTGATTATATCCCGATGGCTAATTGGCTAATAAGGAATAACTTGTGACAACAGCAAGCCGGGCCATGGTTTGAGTGGGGATTTTATTTAAAAACAAATGTACGAAGCTGGGTTTTAATTGCATTTATTTACATTTATGTCATTTGGCAGACGTCCTTATCCAGAGCGACTTACTATTCATACAGTCTTACAATCCAAGCAATTCTGGGTTAAGGGCCTTGCTCAGGGACCCAACTGTGGTAGAGGTGGTATTTGAACCCTGGACCTTCTGTACCATCGTCCACCACAGTTACACACACACACAATCTGAAACATCTGTCAACACGTGTAACAATGTACACGTGTGGTTTTTTTTTTTTGGGGGGGGTGTCTGTCAGGTCATTCTCCAGGGTGCTCCACTGCAGGTCTCATTTCTGCAGAACACGGACAGTAAAAGCACCAGTGCACACATTTGTTTTGGGGAAAAAAAGAACAGCGTCTCTGCTCTTACGGGAGCGTTTTAACACGAGATGTTTAATAGCTTATTTGGCGTCCTTCGGGCCACGTTAAGCATGCAGCCAAACGACACCGATAAGACCTATTAATGGAACCAGGCGGTACGGTTTAATCACGGCACTGGGCTTGCCTAAAACCAAAAAGGATATTGTGATTGGATGTCCTGATGTATTTGAAAAGCTCGTCAGCCCAGTCCTGCGTAAATACGGCAGCTGCTTGGTTTTTGACTGTTTAACGTGTTACATAAACCAGGGCAATTGGATTTACTGAGCAGCTCCGGTGTCCGAGGTAACAGCCAGGGGCGGGAAACGCCAGCTCTGGTGAACAAGTGCTCAATATCTGGGCTTGCGCTGTGAAGCTTTGGACCTGCTATGGGCCATGAGCTTCTAGTAGGGCCCCATGCTCGCCAAGATGCAGAGAATATAATCTGAATTAAGGAAAGGACTAAATAGACGGGAACAGACGGAAATCTTAAAGCGCGAGTGATAACCGGCGATGCGGTAAGCCGGACAGAAGTCTCATAGCGGCACAACGGCGCAAACGCAGTGCTTTCCATAACTCCGAATTAAACAGGGCCTAGCCGCTTGCGTGATTGTTGACCAAACCGGTACCGGTGTGTGTGTGTGTGTGTGTGTGTGTGTGTGTGTGTGTGTGTGTGTGTGTGGTATGTTCCCCTACAAGTGAAGTTCTTTCAGCTTGAATATCAGCATATCTTGATATTGTCAAACGTAAACAAGAGGATTTGAGTAAATCTGATTACACAATATGCAGCTCGTTAGTTGAACCATAAATGTGAAGTCGGTTATCCTAATATATCAGTCATCCCAAACTGATATCTAATCTAAGCCAGTTCGCTCACTGCCTAAGCTCAGCAAGATTAAAGTTGGCCACTTTTTAATTATTCAAGGAAATGAAAACTCTCTTACTATTGAAATACATCCCTATACAGATTGGGCAATTGAGATTTCGCTGTATACCAGGGATGGGCAACCTTAACCGCACAGGGTCGGCCTGGCGCAGGACTTGATTGCAAACCTGACAGACCTCCCTCTCTTTGAATGCCTACGCGGCCTAATTGTCCAACGAGACCTGGGTGTGTTCCTGCTCGGGTTGGAACGAGAACCTGGCTCCACGTCGACCTCGGTGGAAAAAGCCTGCCTTGTCCCTGCTGCAGAGTATAGGTGTATTTTAAAGGTAAAAAGTGGTTCTTTTTCATTTCTTTGTAGACAGAACAGAACAGAATAGGCACTCAGAGTGCGTCCTGCAGCCACCGGCCGTTCTGCGTCTTCGGTACAAATTTCACCGACACCCATCAGCTGGCGACTGGTCAACCGGCAAGGTCGGTGCAGGCGTGAGAGCAAGAGAGGCAGTGGATCCAAATGAGCAAGCAGTCGCAGCAGAGGTTTGCCAGTGCAGATCAGAACGGAGTGAGTGTGATACAGAGTCAGGCTCATAGCAGCGCGGTCATCTCCGCAGGAGCCACAGCGGGACTGCAGCAGGTGCACAAACACACACCTACACCTGAATGGAATTCATGTGCCCTCTCGTGCAAAGCCCACCTGTTTAGCCATGGCATCACACTAATTAATTACACAGAAACGAGCCTCGCGTTAGAGCCAGCTCTCGACCCATGTCAACGGCTTCAAGATTTCACGTCTTAGATCTGTGGGGTTTTGTTCCTTTTGTTTGTCGTTTATCCGTACACGAATAACGCACGCGTATCCAAGTGTTAGACACTCCTTTAAATAAATGCCGTGCTCTGGCCTGCTGTATTTTTTTAAAGCGCACTAGAGACACGCTGGACAGGGTGTCATTCGCAAAACACAACCTGGTAAACAATACTGGTATCCTCAACACCAATCGCTGCTTTTCAAACGACACAATGTTTAGAAGGATAATAAAATAGGGTCTAATAACTAGAAGGAATAATATAATTTGAAGAAATCGGTTCCAGACCCCCTGTAGGTGTTATTCTATTTATTAACGGAGCCGGATTATACCGGAGCTCCCTGATTTATGATGGAGAAATATTGTGATAAATCCATCTTGAGGTTAAAAGATCATGAACTGATGACTTAATAGACTCTATACTGGATCATAACCAATCCTCTTACACATTTAACGCTTACATTAACCTACAGTTATATCAAGTTATTAACGCTCAGTTTATTTTATAGTAAAGCGCTGAGAAGTTCCATGGAAATAAAAAGTAAAAGTAAAACACTTAATCTATCGGTGAACTGCTCAACCTGAAAGCCGAGAGGATTCCGTGTCTATTTTCGTTACCGTTTTAGGACCCATGGGCACTAACGATACAGCGGAGATTTACACAAAACTCGATCCCCGAAACGCCCATTTCACGAGTTTGGGCTGAAACGACCCCTGCAAGTTGTAAGCAAGTGCGCCGGGTGCAGAGAAAAGGACGAGAGAGCCGAGACCAATTTGTCTAGTCAAAATGAACCGGGCTTGTTTTTATAAACATGCATTCTGAATGTTGCGCTGCAACCGTGTCGTTTATTCCTTTGCCGTATTTAACACGCAGTCCTTTTCTACCCCCACCAAACACCATTTAGGTTCCTCAGTTGGTCCCCATAAGCCCCGGAGGAGGCGGAAAGGCAGCGGCACCCAGCAAAATGAAGAAGACCTCCCTGGATAAGGACAGCGACGAGTACAGGCAGCGGCGCGAGCGCAACAACCTGGCGGTCAAGAAGAGCCGCATGCGCAGCAAGCAGAAGGCGCAGGACACGCAGCAGCGCGTCAACGAGCTCAAAGAGGAGAACGAGAGGCTGGAAGCCAAGATCAAGCTGCTCAGCAAAGAGCTCAGCGTGCTCAAAGACCTGTTCCTGGAGCACGCGCACAACCTGGCCGACAACGTGCAGCCCGCCGCCGCCCCCGGAGACCTCTGCAACAACGCCGGCAACCAATGAAGGGTCGGCCGCCCGGGCCCTGGCGTGCCTGTTCTACGTGCTTCTCATCCCGAGTTTGCCCATTTCCCGTTTGAAAAAAGAAAATGCTTACCAAGACCCGCTGCTCTTCCTCTGCTAGCGAGGAAAAGAGAGTAAATATGATGATTAACTGCATTGACGTTTGGACTGTGTAAAATCTGTGACCAAATCACGTGACCATATATTGGTTTACGCGTAAAAGTGAAAAAGATCCCCCCCCCCCTTTTTTTTTTAAACACACATTAACGCGGACCGATCTCGTTGAGATCAGACGTTTCTTTCTCACCCGAGTGCTATGTGATCCGACGCACCTCTCCTTCGCTTCTAACCTTGTTTTCTACCTGTCACAGGGATGTAAATAGGTGTGCAGGGAATGAGGAAAGGCTTTAGCTCTGCTTAGGAATGCCATAAGGTAGGATTTTTCAGTTTGAACAACGCCAACGTTAGAATGAGTCACCGAGCGAGTTTTGTTGTTGTTTTTCAACGTGGCTTTACGGAAATCTCGCCGCAGGCTCTCGATCGCCCTTTGCAAGCCTGCCAGACTCCTAAGAAACGGCCCGGGACGTGTCGGGACAAAAACCTTCAGGCCCCCGAGGCACGAGCAAAGAAAAAGAAAACGGCACGGATGTAGAGGGGTTCGGTTTAGCTGTAAGTTTATGTAATAAGCTCTTGATGTTGTTAAATCTATTTTTTTGGAGACCCTCAGCCAGTGAGCATGTACATTTCCATCGTTAACACGAGCCTGACAGAGTTGGTCGTATGCAGTTGCATTTTTTTTTTATTTTTTATTTTTGCTTCCTTGCTCCTAAACCTGTACTAGATGTGCTACAGCAGTCCTGAAACAGCAGAGCCAGACAGCCTGGACAGCCTGAGCGTGTTGCATCAGCCCGAGCTCCAGACAGCGCTGGCGTTAACGAAAGCCGTTAAATTGCAGTTGAGCCTCAAACGCTTCTTACAAAACGAGCACGGGCACAGACAGACGGCTAGAGAGGGATAGGAAGGGATGGACGCTCGAGCCTTCTGTCTGGGTGTTGGTCGATAAAGCAGAAGCCAAAGCGATTTCATCACCGCGACACCCCTGGCCCCGTCTGCGTCTCGCTAGGTAACGAAAGCTCAGACGCCAAGGGAGGATTCCGCCGACTCATCGATTAGGCTTCTAACGAGTCATCTATGCATACTTTAAACGTTTAAGTAAGAGTCTTCAGCAAAACCCTTCATGGCTCGTTTGTTACTTGTACGCCGTTTCCTTAATTGTCTGGTTGCTATAGCGATTGTCGAACAGCCACCCTGTTTATAGCCTTTGTAGATAAACGTTTTGTACCTCAGGCTAGGTGTACCGGCGGCGCCATGTGGACTCGTCGCAGTTTTCAAGACAACGGGAAGCGAGAGGCGAGAAATCCGAACCGATTTTTGTATATTTCTACGTGTTAAAAGTTTCCAAGTTTGAAAGTCGCATGATGCATGGTAAGCACTGTCCGGGGGGGAAATGGGGGGCGGGTGGGGCGGGAGGTTAAAAGAACAACTACCATGAATGGCCAGAACATTTAAGGTTTTAAAAATGCAAGCATATTCAGTTTGGTATACAAAAAAATAAACAAACAACAAAACAAAAAAGAATGGAGGTCAGTGTGCAGGATTTTTTTTTTTTTTTTTTTTGAGCGTTGCTGGCCAACTTGCTTTTTTTATATATAGGACGGGGTTATTGTGAATTGTAAATTAAAATTGAATATAAAATCTACGCACTTTGTTTATTTCTTTGTTGTTGTGTGTTTTCTCTTGGCGCCGAGCTGGTTTCTAGGCTTTGTGTCCGGGTTGCATTTGATCTGATTTTAAGACGTGCAGTAGATCACTTGGCGTGCGGCATGTGCTCTGTAATGCTGAATGGGCAAAGCCCTTAACCCACAATTTCTTGGATGATGCCGTGTAAGGTCGTATCTCTCTGGATAAGAGCGTCTGCCAAATGTAAATCCCTCAAGAAAGAGCTTTACTGCAAAAGTATGCAGTCAGCAAACATTTGCTTGATGCACGTAGATGAAATCAGATGTGAATATGATCGAAAGCACTTTTCCACAGGAAAATAAATGCGTGTAATTGCTTTACTATACAGAGCCTGATGTATGGCGTTACAGATCCAGATGAATATCTCAGTTTCAGGTTGCAGTTGTTGGCTGAAATCCCAAAACTGACAAATCTAGATGCCACAGCAAACGAGAAAACGATTTCCTCCGGAGGAATTGTGCTCGTTTACACAATACCCAACGTCTTTAATATTATGTCAAGCAAAATGCGCTCATCCCCACTTTTCAAATGGCTTAAAAGTGTTGGTTTTGTCTTTAAGGGGTCTCGTTATCCTCGTTAGCACGCACGGCACCACGGAGTACCGGGAGAATTCAAACCAAACCCGGCTCTGCCGAGAAGTTACAACTGGGATAAATCCACCTGTCCCCCATATGGGCACCACTACAAAATCTGTGCTCATAATTTGAAAATGTAATTTAAAGCCAAAACGTTAAGGGTAAGGGTTATGACGATTAAACTTCACATTAATTTCCCATTTTATATATATGTATGTACTTTGTTTTTTTGGAGAAAATTCAGTAATTACAGGCAGAGGTGTACCCTGGACCTGAACGGTGGCTCTTATCACAGGCAGCAGAACTGTTTTTACATAAAAAATAGTTTGAAGCACAGGTTCCCAAACTTTGCAAATAATATATATGGCATGTATTTTTTGCCGGTCTGAAACTTTAAGAACCACTTGAAGACTTTTATTTAAAGGGTTTTATTTAAGGTTGCATTGATCCGGTTTAATCGTTTGCACTTTAGTCAGTATTTGCTGTCTTTTTAGTGTTTAATTCGAACCAAAGGTTTTGAAGGAAATTTCTTCAAAAACTCCAATCAACAGAACAAGTGAAAGCCTTGAGGTGTTTGTTTCAGTGTTTCGATGTTGTTTGAAAACCGGAATTATGTCCCTTGGTCCTCAAAGGGTTAAGGAACAGATGGACACCCAACTCAACTCCTAATTGTGGCACTTGGCCGGCGAGAAGTTTCGAAAACGCCAGATATATAAGGATTATAAGGAAACGCACCCCACGGCCACAGGAGGTGTAAATGCAGTTCTAAATACTGATTTATCTGTCATTCGGGATGAATTTTAGTCTTTAAACATTTGTACAGAGATCCTCAAGCGCAAACGGAGCTCGGAGAGCTTAGAAATCCAGACCAAAAATAACAGAGGGATCAAAATGAGCTTAGGCGATTCTTCCACGTGTTATGAGGAAACAGTGATAGGTGAACCCTGCATGAGAACGTGACTAAGGCTGTAAATAAAGGGAGCTGTACACGCTGGTATTAAACAGTGATGAATGCTAAGCTCCTTTGTTTTGGTAGTGATATGTCATCAAGTAAGTTCAACAGTTTCTCCTCCATGCGGTGAGCTTACACCAATCCTAATCTGCATTCCTAAAAGACGATTAATGCCTGCGGAAATGAGTAGGCTTCTCACCTGGAGCTTTAATCAGACATTTTATTATTTAAAAAAATCCTAATCACAAGTCTTGTTATCCCATATAATCACTGGGTTTAAACCATTTGTGTCACACCCATTGATAGGTAAAAAAAAATAAAAATAAAAATAAAGCCTCCACCTATGCAATCCTCAAAGAAACGTTGGGAGCAGAATGAGAAGGATTCATTGACCTTTCTAGAACAACACTAGTTTGTCGCTAGTTTGTATGCGCTGCTATTGGGATTTGAAAACATTTCGGAGCAAGAGCGGCCTCTAAACAAAGATCTGGGAGCTGACAGAAAGTGAGCATGTTGCGATAAAGTATAAAACGTGATAAATACGCCTCCGTATTACGGTTAAAATCATAAGCAGCTCAGCTCGTGAGTTGGAGGCTGACTGAGCTTCTACAAGCCAAGCCGCCACTGGACTTTGAATTGGCCGTCTAGTTCTCTTCACCAGCAGACAGACAAATCTGGGGTTCATAAAGAAATGGCGTGGAAGATCGTAGCCGATCTCCAGTCAAGCTTAATATCATCTGGTTGCATGTAAGTATGAAAATGTAGAACATTGTATTTTGTTTAAGGTGCCGTTTTCCAAGCTTATTAGGCCACAGTGGAGTGATTCTGGTTTGTTGTCTCGGACAGATGAAGGCATGAAATCCAAGCGTCATATGTAGATTTTAAAGACTAATTATTTAAATGACGCAATTGCACTTCTTCCACACCATCACCAATACCCATCTCGTCGTCGTCCCCCCCCCCCGCCCCCCCCCCCCCCACGCCCGGAGAAGCTCTTAAATCTCTGCTAAGAACGTTATCTGTGTCCATTCGGCATGGTTGTTTCAACATGTGCGTTCACAGATCATTTTTCACCTTGGCTTAACACACAATTCATTCATAATCCACTTATCAGCGTGCTGTGCTAGCTCGAGAAAAGGCACTGGGTTGTTTTACTCAGGGGTTAGTGCGCAGATCAAATGACACATACGGAGTGGAACCTCAAGCTCAATAAACAAGCACGAAAAACACTAAAATGTTTGGGATTAACAGGCGGGGTGATGCTGACTAAACGAGAAACAAAACCCGAACGAACGCGGGATGTAACGTTCGGAGACGTTCCCTCTTTGGGTTTCCACTCGAACCCAGACAGCAGGTGGAACAGATAGAGACTCGTACTCGCGCTCATCAGATACCTCACTACTCAATAATAAACTTAATCTCAGAGCTTTTATACGTTCATATAGGAACTTAAGAACCAAAGCGCAAAGGCGTTACTTAATAAAATCAATTCGGATAAATAAAAATAAATGAGCTGGATCCAGTAATCCTGATTTATCTAAGTCAGCATAACGATTTCTGTTACTACACAGTACTACACAGTAACAATACTATAACACACTCCGTCTGAGGAATGAGATTCTTACTGGAGGCAAGTCGGCGTCTCTAAAGTGTCCCTGTGAACGAGCGCCTGTGTAGCCCTGAACTGAATTAAGCAGGCGTCTCAAAGTGCGTGAGTGAATGTTTTGTGAGAGGTGCGGGGTCGGTATGGGCGTGGCGTTAATTAGCTACCGGAGTATTATGTCAGTGGAAAGTCCTCACAGTGATAGGTAGACAAAAGTCAGTGTGTTTGTGCGTGTGTTTCAGCATGCTAATCTTTTGAGCAAGATAAAGAGGGATGACCTATCAAGGTTTTCCAGCACAGCACAAATTGAAAGAGCATTGACCTCTTAAATGAAGGATGACCTCTTTCTCTCGCTCTCCCTCTGCTCGCAATTTCAGTTCCTTGTAATCCTAAAATACACTGCAGGTCAGGCTTCTTTTTAGAACTTTCCGAATTTAGTGCTCTGGTCCGTAACCAAATGGAGTTTGGGGGGAACTGGACTGGCTTCAGTCCCATCCAACACCTTATCAGGCCTGGCCAGGCTTTATCCCGGCGTTGCCCAATCCTCACTTGCGCTCATCATTTGGCAGAAGCCAAACGGTCGCGACGGAAGTCAGGTGAAAAGACGAATGCACACTGAGTTACCAATTTCATATTAAGGATTTTGATTTTCAACTCCTAGGTACATCAGTTTGACCCTTTGAAGAATCCTTACAAACTCTGTTTCATATTTGAAATTGAAATTGCAGGTGCTTTGCTTTGGATGACCTCACCCCACATGTTCAAGGCTGTCGATTCTGTGCCTCTCGCCGCCAGCTGGAAGACTCGACGGGCCAATATAGGCGAGATAATAAAATGCTGAATCAATAGCAGGGAAAATTCCCACTGCCAAAGCTACAGTGCAGGCCTGAAGCCATTCAGCGGTACATTAGTTAATCAGTGACCAGCAGAAGGGTTGTACCTGAGATTCAGCTTATCAGACAGATAGAGAGCTAGACGGAGACTTTAGACAAATTGAGCTTGATCCCTTTATTAGGTACACCTCCAACACTCGTTTCTACACTCGTTGTCCGTGTTATTTTTCATGCAGAACTTCTGTAATTGCAGTAATGTTTCCCAACGTCCTTTGTTCGTCCCCTTTACTCTGTTCTCTGACGGTCAGATCCCCCACAGGACCAGCACAGATTAGGGGGTCCGAGTCCCTATCAGAAAGGTGCCAAACATCACCAGACTTTGTCTGATCTGAGATGCTCTGAGTTTGTCAAAAAGCATGTTAAATAAAACAAGTTCAATAAAATTTCAATATCGCTTACGGGAGATAAAATCCGTTCATAAACAAACTTAAAATATGTTGTTTGATTTGTAGATAAATGTATAGCTGTCTTGAAAAGAAAAAAAATTATAAAATCGTAATTTTTTTAATCTGTGTATTGAGGGGGGTGTTCTTGGATAATTGTGTGTGTGTGGTGGTGGGTGGTGGGTGGTGGGTGGTGGGGGGTTTACAAGGTGAAACGGTTAGGAACCACGGCTTTAATCCTTCATCAGTGCTTCTTAATAGATACTGCCTACAGGATGCCTTTGCCTGAATATTATAATTTTTGGTGACTAAAACATCCAGCAGCACTGCTCTGTATGATCCAATCCTACTAGCACGACCACATCAGTGTCAGTGCAGCGCTCTGAATGATCCACCACCTAAATGGGACCTGATCTGTGCTGGTCCTGTGAGGGTCCTGACCATCAGAGAACAAAGCAAAGGGGACAGAGAGTCCTAACAGAGCGATCGGCGAGGCCATGGAAAGTACGCGTTTTCGCACAGGACCATTTATCTCAGCTCGAGCGCGCTCCGTGCCTCCCACCTTTCACCGCTGCTAAAATTAGGACTTGGACCTTTCAACACGGAGGTCTTCAAATAAGGTCTGATTTATGGTTCATCTGTGTGCGCAGGGCCTGTGAAGACCGTGGAGCACATGAACGAGTGTACAGTACTTAGGATGACACTGCTTTACTGTATCGTTCCTGCAGTTCATTTAACAGAGGCCAAGCCTATCAAAATACATTTGTGTTCATGGTACTTATCAGACCGTCTTATCCAGAGTGACTGAAAGAAACACTGAAATAAACTGCAACTTCCACCATATTGGCTGCATCCCAAACGGCATACTGCTGTTCAAGCGCTCCTGCAGATTAGTCGTTATCAACCGTTGCTGTTATTATTCCCGAGACATTTAGCTTTGGGACTTTTATCATCTCGATTCATAGCAAATCACAGCTAATAGGCTCGTTTTCTTATTTTTTTTATGTCACCGTTGGGGTCAATTTAAGCAGCAAGTGATCTATGTAATGGTATTTAATACAGGCTCTGATTATTAATTACCCCCTGTAATTAAATACTTACAAAACAGGGCTACAGCCAAACAACCTAGCAGTGTCGGACAGTAAACGTATATATTATTAATGTATCTTTATTGAGGTATTTCCATTTTGGGAGATTTTACAACTCGAACTCCACTACATTTCAAAATATCGGACTTTGCTCATTTCCTTTTCATACGTTACGCTTTTAGCTTCCACAAGAAGCAAGCGCAGTAATCTTGGACTCTTGACCTGCTGGACTACTTTGGTTAAAAGACTGGTGACACTACAGTCACCTAAAATGAGCTGATTAAGCTTAATGAGTTGAGTCTTATAACAGGAAATTAGTCATAGTAAATAGGAGTGACAATGAAATCAAAAACCTTTGTAGTTTTACTCAAGTGAACATCTAAAAGGAGGACTTTTGCTCGTACTGGGTGTCGACTACACGCTTTGTGTACTTGTGGACAACACAGCTCTACGATTAAGCTGTACGAAAGCAGCCAGCCAACAAACTTGGGTGGACGTACCATTTCAAGTTCATGACTCTTAAGATGTTATTGAGTTCAGGGGTCCTTTAAATGACTTTCTGGCCCTTTCGGAAAATATGTTGACCAAACAAGCATAGCTGTGTTTTATCGCCGAAGGACTGTTGGGCCGAGCGCAGGAGTACGAGGGGCTCCACAGTGGCAACTCTGCAGTAAATCTCATAAAAAAGGAGTACAGCTCGCAGAGCTTACAGTAGGAATCTCAGCTATGCTGATTCTGTTTACCCTCAGCACCGCTCTCATTGCCTCCTGTTTGAATATTCTCATTAATAAAATACAGCACATGACACCCCCTTATCTAACATATTTGACTGACAGGGCGTATCCGTCACTTTACTGACTGAATGAGACGTGACAGAAGCCGAGCGGCTCTGTGTTTTGAACCGCACACCCTACGTAAATGGTCTTATGGTCTGTAAATTGGCATCCATTTCCTGGTTGGTTGCTGTGGTTACACGGTTCGGGCCTGGTCAGAGAAAGGCCGTTGGCTGCTGGCCCCTGTCAAACGATGTTATTGGCTGGAGCTTCGTGTGGGAGAAGGTCGTTGGCTGGCCACATATGTTTGCTTGCCAGGTGCCTCTTGCATGGTGCAAAGTAGAACGCTCGCACCCCCTCCCCCTCGATAACCAGGCACCTCGTGTTCCTCCACAAGGCTCCGGGTCACTGCATCGCAACATCGTCCTTTTCAGTCAGGTGCGTTTTAAGGACAAAACACCTCAAAGCCTTTTCCTTAGGAACTAGTTGCATCCACAATACAAAATATGGGATATGAATTATACTCTGACTATTTCAGTTCATAGCATACTTGGAATTTAAAAGGGCAGCGTGTGTGTGTGTGTTTGCTGCATGCGATTGATCTTTTTTTATCTTTTTGGGGTCTCAGGTTGTAACTGGACTTGGCCGTGTGCATCTGGCTTGTATCCTGTGCAAAACACGAGGCAAGCTTTAAATGGAATACATAAGAATAATATGTCCATGTTTATGCACTTCATGGCCAAAGTATGAACAGGCGATGCCCCTTTAAACCGGCCTATTTACCTTTTTGCCATACAAACCTGTTCCTAGTGAAGACGAATACAAAAGTGTCTTTGTCATCATCATACTAGTGCAGTGGGATTTCAGGTCCTCAGCAAGCTCTTATAAATATTAGTGTTGTAGTCACGACCGGTGCTTTTAGTGGTCGAGATTAAGTCCAGATTAAGTCGAGATTAAGTCCAGATTAAGGTTTTTGCATTATGCCGGAATAAAAATAAGAAAATGGAGAAGATTAAATATAATTCACTATACATCTATTAATAATAAAAACAAATTGCATCATAGAACATTAAATAACAAAATTTAATAGCACAATAATTATTCATTCTTATTAAGTCAAGCTAAGGTAACGTAACTCCTCTTAAACTTAATCAGAATCACCAAATAAAGTCACCTGAATAAACACAACATCCATTCTGTACATTTTTGTAAAGAATGCACACTTACAGTCCTAACGTCAGACTAAATAAAGGTAAATAAAACTTTGTTTTAGACAATCAGAGCGCAGATTTTATTGAGGTTTGTAGAGAAATATTTTATTGATTTATTCTGTTTTAATGGATTGTTCAATCAATAACGATAGAACAACAGTTTGTAATTAAAAATAACCTCATTTTTAGGAACTGATAATCACCTTGCGACCGCTCTGTCAGACGCAGTGGTGTTTTAGCCATTAAGTAACGCCGCCCATCTGGCTATTACGCCCTCAAGTCAATGCCACTTTAGAGGCACCAATTAACCTAACACGCATGTCTTTGGACTGTGGGAGGAAACCAGAGTACCTGGAGTAAACGCACACAGACACGGGGAGGACATGCAGACTCCACACAGGTCAAATCATGCATTTTCCCAAACGAACTGAGGGAGAAATGCTTTCTTATTTTGTTCCACAAATCACGAAGTCGCAAACCTTTGCAGAATTTGGTCACCGATTGAGGAGACTGAAATGTCGAAGGGCTCGTCATGAAAACCGAGTGTCCATGTGCTTCCATCTCTCCTCCTTTTCCCTCATATGCTCAGCAAGCACGCCAAGTCACATTTAAAGCGAACCTCCTCAAAGAACTTGGCGAGGCACGTTAGCGAGGAACATCTGGCCTATCTGTCCCAAGGAGGAAGCTTTTATTGCTCGCTCTTTGAAACCTAATGGTTTTCCTAATCATAATTGAGCAAACGTTATTTTCGGTAATTCCATTCACACAGGTTGTTGATTTTTTTTAAAGGGCAGATTGTAAAAACTCACAATCAGGCCAAGAACATTGAGACTCCAGAGGTTAGATAAGGCAGCTGAGTGAGAGGATTCTTTCATGCTTGCTTTTTTATTATTATTCGACATTCTTATGATGTCAGAAGTATTCCTGAACTCTCTTGGATGCCATCTGTCTTCAGAGATAGTGGGTTCGTGTTTATATGTGTGTGTGTGTGTGTGTGTGTGCGTGTGTGTAATTTACAGTCTCCAAACCTTTTCTCACATGCTCGGCCATAATCGCTTGGCTCCAAAAGCATCCGCTGATGTGTGAGCTAACGTTTGATTTAGCGAGCTGCCCCAGTACGTGCAGGTCACGGGGTGCTATTTGCAGCGTGCTAAGCGGCTACAGCGCGAATACACCCCCCCTCCCCCAAAAAAGGACAAAAATAAATAAAAAAAATACTCCCAAAAGAGCCAAGAACAGTCCGCCCACACAGCAGAAGAGAATGGCCAGTGTGGCCCCGCGTTCCCCCCAGCATACACGCTCACTGCTTGTTGCCAACAATGAGCAATTTTATGCAACCACAGAATCAAATAAATTAGAGTCTGGGGATGGACTATCAGGATCGAATCAGGGATAGGAAGTCACTCTTGCTTTCTCGCTCTCACTTTCCGATTGTAGGACCCACACGCAGTTGCTTCAGGACAAAGATTTCAATGGTGCAGTACATGAAGGAAGGAAGAGTGAGAGGACGAGGGAGAGTCCCCGTATTACACACCCGTATTATTACGTTCGGACTAATCCATTGGAAGTTGGATGCATCGTTTAATATACAGAGTATAAATCATAGAAGAGGCAACCTTAAACGTCCTTAAAACATTTGCACTAAATTACTGTGGGACAAAATCATGAACATAAAGCTTTCTTTACCATAAAGTACAGTGATGGGATGGGAACTGGTTCCAGCAGGCCGTTTGTTCGAAGTCAGAATCAAATGTCCCCCTAAGAAGTCATATAAATCCATATAATGTAGATTGATCAGTTCCCGACCCCTGTCTGTATTCTTATGGATTAATAATTAAAATCACGAATAAAGCAAAGGAATGTAACACAATAATAAAATAAGTGAAATATAAAGACCTAAGTGAAAAAAATGGGACGTCTTATCATTGCGACAGTGGCCCCAAGACTGAGCAAGTGTCTGAAATCACCCCATAGACTGCTACAATATACATAACAGTAATAGAATAAAATATAATATACATAATACGCCCATGGTCGCTCCCTAGTTGTTGTTCTTCGTCTTTTTTTTGGCAACTGGAGAACCAGTGCGTTATCGCCACCGGCTGGTCTGGATTTACGTGCATGATCGTTGGATGATCGCACCGTTGTAACTTTTCTTCACGTTTGCACTATCAGTATCAAACTGCGTTCATATGACAGTCGGTTCTGGCTCCTTCAAAGTAAAGTAAAGTTATTTGTGCGTCGTAACAGGATAACAAAAATCGAAGCTTATTAATCTCTTTCGATGACGGCACTCGCTACCAGAGAGCGTCTGTCCAAATACGCTCATATATGAACTCTAAAATCCCCTGCCCTCTAGGTTCTGCAAGTGCATGCACACGTAAATTAACAATCCTCCGTGGAGATTCGAACGCTCCAGCCGTAGTGAGATTTACTGCCGACAAGCCTTGCACATACAAAATCAAAAGTGTGTGCGTGTGTGTGTGTGTGCGCTAAGTTTCGATATCGTTGCGAGGACCAGCTATCCCTGCAGCGATGAAAAGCTTTTTACCCTGAGGGAACTGCTTCCTTTATGGTTACTGAGGTTACGTTTAGGGTGAGGTGCGGGTGTAGCTTTAATATGTTCAAAAACAGAGGTTTACTAGGATTGTGTGTGTGTGTGTGTGTGTGTGTGTGTGTGTGTGTGTGTGTTTTCACTGGATTTATAAGGAGCCTGGCTCTCAAGAACTCAGTCCAGTAAGTCTGTAAGTAATCATGGCTTGAGGTGATTGATGTTCCAGAACAAAACAATCCACATTGATTGTCATAGTAAATTACAGCAGAGGGAAAAAAGAGGGTGAGACACAAAAGGCGTGATGAAACCTGATCATTGATTACCTTCATAGTTTGAGCCCCATCATGACGCTCCGGTCCTGCAGTTAACATCCACGTGAGGGTTCAGACCCATGGTTCTCACTGTGCCAGCACTGTGTGGCAGCACATTCCTTTAGTACCTAAGATGAAAAATGTGACTTCAGTAAGGTTAAGGTGTTTAAAGGTGAGAGTACCTTACCTGATCTAGAAATAAGTGTTTCTCTAACTGGACTCATTCCCTTTTGGTTGTGTGCAGCCAGCGACGTGTGTTTATTATGCTTATGTTCCGTAGTGAGGGTTTATAATTTGGTTCTACCGCACGTGTGCACTTGTAACTGAAGACCCACAGTGTTGTGTAGTTCCTGGAGGGGGCTGTGTAGAACAGTTCAGGTTTCAGATGCTGCGTAGACGGGTAGCGTTATGTACGTTTTAATGGAAGTTCATCATTCCAGATCGTGTTTGTGAGTTCAGCAGTACTTTAATAAACAAAACCAAGAATCTCTTTTCGCTTTAATTTGCATTCACTTCCGCAGAGGGACGCAGCATAATAACGCTGTTACTTTTACCCATGTACGAGCTACAGCTGCAAAACATCTGCCGGGTCAGAGCCTCTGCGCTCCATCCACGATCAAACAAACGTCACGGAAAATGAAGAATGAGATTTTAGACTTATGGTGAAAACCACACCACGTACAAATCAGCGTCCTGCGCCAGCCCCCTGCTAACCAATCAAAAGTTGCCGGCGAAGACTTGGCCGCGACGTTAAGCGCGACCGTGAATGGCTCCTCTCACCAAATCTGAGCTACCTGATTAGATCCAGCCTAGCAAACGGAAAGCCATTAGTGTCAAGCCAAGCCAAGCCAAGCCTCCAAACCATCCAATCGGCTGCACAGCCAAAGGCCTCGCCCACTGGACAGTGCTATAGTGGAGGAGAAGTCATACGAGGTTAGATAGTAAAGGGGGCATGTTCAGACACGGCAGATTTCATAACTAGACTCTCAGACTTGCGCTGGCATTTCTGGGCGCCGTGCAGATCCTTTACAGGTTCAGCCTTGGGTTCCATTTTGGGGGTCCCGGTTAAGGGGCGTGAGCACTAACTCGATGATGAGCATACTGCTATATTTCTTTGAACGTTAAATGAGCCGTCGACAAAATGTACGCGTTACTAATTGCAAAAGCCGATTGAAGAGGGCGCAAAACTGACATGATTTCAGAGATGATCGTTTGTTCATAAGTGTTTATCTTGCGTGATCGTCCGAGACATTCGACTCTGCTATCATTAAAATCCTATCGAGTGGTGAAAACAGTTCAGCAGTCTGGATTTCACGAGAGACCTGCCAGCAGCTGAAGTCTACCCGGAGTGGGAATAGACTTGTCCCTGCCAGCTGAGGAGACGCTACAGTACATGTTACATCAGAACGAAGGTTTGCGCTTCTCAGTTTTGAGTTGCCTTCAGCACAGCGCTCGGCAGTCAGGATCCGACTTCCACGAGCGTGCAGTGCTTTTACGCTTCAGAGCTTAATTAAATATGGTGTGAAAACGCCGAATTAAAAACACAACAAGTCTGCTTTAGGGAATCCAAACTCTGAGCAAATAATAAAACAAGAAAAGTATGAGAGGTCATTTAAAAAAGATTTACTTTGTTAGTAGTTCGTTACCCTGCTGGCCTGGCAAATGCTACACCTGGTTAAGGCTTAGTTTGGAACCAGTGACATAAACTAAGCTTGCAAACCTGTATTTATATAGCGCCTTTGTAGTACCCAAGGACACTTTACAAGCCATTTTCACAATAAAAAAATAAAATAAAATAAAATAAATGCTTCTATGAGAGGGTGGAAGAAGACCCGTTTTGATTTGGTTTTTAATTTGGAGTTTTTAAGGAAGAGAATGAAGAGAAAAGTCAGAGCTTGAGGAAGGGCATTCCCCAGTTGACCAGTGACTAGTTTGTATTTCGGGACCTCCAGGAGACCGCGCTGGCCTAGTGGTTAAGGTACTAGACTATGGGCCAGAAGGTCCAGAGTTCAAATCCCACCTTGGTTGGCGAGCAAGGCCCTTAACCCACAGTTGCTTGGACTGTAAGACTATTAATTGTAAGTCGCTAATTAATTGTAAATGTAAATCTGAGTGTTTGGCTTGGGGTATAAGGATGCAGGACTTTAAACTGTATTGTCTGGTTCCTGATTAATATTCAGGTGTCTGAGGATGTTCTGATCAAGTTCACTAGTTGTTGGAAGTAAGTATTTAGTATTTATATGTATTATTAAAATAATGAATAATTATTACACCCGTTCAAAGCTAAAAAGCTGCAACCTGATCAAATATTAGAGTCATTTGCTTGTTGTAACTCTTAAAAATGAAACTTTATTTTCCAACAACACACATATATTGAACTATTCATACTAAACTCTGGTCAATCTCAGGCAACTTTACTCTATCCTGTTGTTACTCAGTCCTTTATAGGAGTAACAGGGCTGCATTTTCAGCACGGACTAACGAATGAATAAAATGTAATCCCATGGCGTTAATTCTAACAGCATTAGGACACATAAAAAATTCATTGATTCCAAAACTGAATTTGAAACAGAAATGGCACCGATCTGAAGAGCGGCTCAATAACAGCGTGCATTTACACCTAATTGTCAAATGCGCCTCCAGTCAGATGGATTGTAATCTGATCACAATCCCGTATATCCCACATAAAAAGGTACATTGGCTCCTAACACCGGACCACCCATTCTGTGTTATTTCCGCCTTTAATTTGCAGGATTTTTGAGCTGCATCAGTTACATCATCGCGCTAATTTGCGTAAACGAAGAGAGTTTATGTTTGGATAGTTAGACCGCTATTAAAAAGGTTTAATACAGCGCCGGGCCTGATTGTTGCCATAGCAAAGCGTTATTCCTGTTTTGTTAAGGAGTTTGCGGTTTCGTTTGGAGTGCCGTATCTGTCCGGATTTCTAATAAAAATGTCAAAGTTTCTTCTGTCCCCCGGCTGTCCTCCATGATTGTTGGGCCAGGCACGCAGGGGTTGACGTCACGGGTGACGCGTGCTTCGTCGTAAAGCATCGAGCGGCATTTGGGCATTCTGATGCGTCTTAAACCACCACCTGGAGTGGTTTGTGCAATCTGATTAAAATGGAATCTAAATGTGTTTTGGATGCATTTTAACAGCTTCTTGGTGGCTCACACTTAATCACTGGCAATCCTCATACGAGAGACTGAGTGACCACCTGGTCTTGCTTTCTTAGCGTTCCAGTAGGTGTTTATGAGATTGGGGTTGGTCGTGGGGGTCATGCATCTTCATAGATCCTTCCAGATGTGTTCAGAAAGTTTTCACTGACCTGTTTAAGCCCCACACCGGACTACTCGGGTGGAAACCGAGACCTCTTTAAGGGTGAAGGAAATGCTCAGATATTCTCCCCTTCTCTACTGGACTTTCTGGATGCCAGATATGTTTGAGCAGATGTTGAAACGATTTATTTTGCCACCCGAACACGGTGCCAACGTTGCAAAATGCAAAGTGTATCAAAAGATAAGTTATGAACGATACCGATTAGAGGTGGTGGTCGAAGTCCAGGTAACTAGACTGCGCAGAAAGTGAGAAGCCTTCTGCAAAGCAAAACAAGAACACAGTCGTCCTTCATCGTTTGCCAAACGCTGGTTCATTCAACAATTAAGGAACTACAGTTAGATTCAATTGTTAATACCGTATTGACATGAAAGCACAAGAGAAAATGTATCCTTCTACTGACCAGCCGCTTCGTCGGTTACACCTGCTCGACAGCTTGTTGACGTAAATGTCTGATTGACCAATCACGTGGCAGAAACTCAAAGCATTTAGGCGTGTACGCGTGACCAAGACGAGCTTCAAACCGAGCATCAGAAAGTGGTTCAGAAGTTATCAACACGGAACGTTTAAAACCTTTGTTGTTCATCACAGGTAACTGAGGATGGAATTGATGATTTTGATGTCCGGGGAACGCCGCTGCCGTATCATAGCAACAGACTTCAACAACCGAAGCCCAGAAAGATCAGCAATTTCACACAACGCCGTTACATCCCTCATAACCAAACTCAGAGAAGAACGGGACTGTGGACGACCAGAAACGTAGTATAAATAATACTTTTATATTTTATATAAATGTTTAACGCTTTCTGTGAAGTTGACTCTGCTGTTCTCCTCGTCATATCTCATGTTTAGCCAGGATCATGCTTTCGGTGCATGAGCCCACTGTCTGTCTGGCTGGTGTGCCAACACATACAGTTGGTACTTGGCACTGAAAAGAGGAGGGAATCAAGGATTTTTTTTTCTTTTAAAGAGAGAAATCTTTCTTTTACATTTCGAATCCTCCTTAATCTGCTCTTATAGAAAACCTTGTAGAAAATCCAAACCAGCCAGTTTTAAGAAACACTGTATGGCTCTACATGAGGTGTTTGTGCACATTTCTTGGTGTAAATGAATAAGCTAAACCACCCAAGCACTTCTGAGGACTCGGATCAGCATTACTTATTGTAGCTCCTAGTCCAGTGAAATAATATTCAAGTATGTCACCTTTCACAGAACGAGGAGCAAACGCCCGTCTGTTGCCCTGGGCTCCAGCTGCACGCATAGTGCGTTAAATAACTTTTGGACCGAAAGAAAAACTGAATTACTCAGCGATTTTGGACAGTGTGCAGGTCAGCCAAGCAACCTGTGTCTGTTTCGTCAGCGACCAGCTGTTCATCTAGGAGCAGAGGAACAAAAGCTAACCAAACAGTTATGGTTCTTAAACGCCGCCGTTGTAAAGCCACCTTCGGCCTACTTATCTGGCTTTCCTCTGGACCACCTCTGCCTCTCATTATATCGCGCTCTGTCTTCATTTCTGCATCGGCCCGGCTCGTTTCTTTCGTTTTTCTCCCTCCGTCCTTCTCCCGCTCTCCAATGCTAGGGAGCACCGAGGTCCTGCTGGCAGCTCTTTTATGATTGCTGATTTTGTAATCAGGCTTTTGTGCAAACTGCACTTTATCAGCTGCGTCCGTGGAGGATTCCATATGTTTATTTATGCTCTTAACTGACAGGGAGTCAAACAAGGAGAGGTTGGAAAGAAAGCGTTGAACTGTTTGTGTTCTGTTTAAGCCCTTCGGAGAACTTGTGTCTAGGTAGCAGGCGGACTGTACAATAACAGGAGCTCCTCTGTGACTGCCGTTTTACGATTTAGACGCTCCAGCCGGCTGGTGTCCCACCTACTATAGGCATAACATGTCCTCGTCACTTGCTACATAACGAATTAAAACGAAGATTTGATTGAAATGGGTCACATTGACATGTATAGGCAACTGTCATCTGGGGGTGTGGTGGCCTAGTGGTTAAGGTACTGGACAACGGTTTAGAAGGTCCAGGGTTCAAATCCCTGGATAAGGGCATCTGCTAAGTGCCCGAGATGTAGAATAGGCTCTTAGGCAACCAACTAAAGGTCCTACAAATTCATGTGGAACTAGATTGGGTGTGGATTAGAAGTTAAAATACTGGACGATGGACCAGAAGGTCCAGTGTTCAAATCCTACTGTTGGGCCTTTTACCCACATTGCTTGGATTGTATCCATTGGCTGTCTGGATAAGGGCATTTGCTAAGTGCCGAAATGTAGAACAAATCCTTAGGCTACCAACCAAAGGTCGCACACATTTATTAAAGTACTAGACGATGGACCAGATGATTCCGGGGTGCAAATCCTACTGTTGGGCCCTTGAGCAAGACCCTTTACCCATAACCCGCCATAGGATCAGTTGTGGTTCTGTGGTAACCTGGCACTTAAGGTACTGTGAACTGTGGATTCAAGGAATGGTCCTTGGGCAAGATACTTAACCCACAATTGCTTGGATTACATAGAAGCAATATTGTTTGGCCGACCGTATGGCTAGGTGGACTAGTTGAGAAAAGCAGGATTAAAGGATTAAAACACAAGATGATTTCTAGTGTTGGTTCCCCTGGTATTCTTAACATACCATGAATGTTTTTTGGATTATTGATCTCATATGCGTTAGAACACTGGATCACTTTCAGTTTTCGTTATCCATGGGGTTTTATCTAACGTTGTACAACACTCACTCTTTGTCGCGTGTCTCGCAACCCTATAAATTGAGTGCGGATTGAGTGACCACCGCACTCCCCCAAGTTCAAGTTTCCACATTTCGCATTCGAGTTTGCAACAGGTTGCAAAGGGGCCATTAGCACCCCGATGAGCAGCTCAGCAGCGAGCTGTGAGTCAAACAACTGCATAACACAACAATTTCACAATCAGACACTCTTTCATTGCCCCCCCCCCTTGTGTGCAGTACACATACAGTAATAGCAGTGTGTGTTAATGTTGCTCCTGCTTTTTTTCACTGCACACTCAAACAGACAAAATGAATGAAATGGGATGAGGACCCAAGCAATGTTCTGGAGCTTGGCCGTAGATCTAGGACGCCCCAAAACACTGTTGTTATTATCAACATAAAATGGTCTTTGAATGGCAAAAATACCATCGTATGATGCTTCATTCTGTGGTCGTGTTTATGGGAGCCAATCAGCAAGGAACAGTGCCAAAAGCCCTGCCTCTGAGCACCGTTAGCCCTGGAGCAAGGTCCTTAACCTACAATAGCTTCGATTGTGGCTTGTATTATAAAGTCAATCTAGATAAGGGTGTCTGATAAACGCTGATAAATGTAAATGAATAGAACTCAAAGTTAACACTTGGCAGTCTCGTGTGTCTTAGACATTTGTACTTCACACCGAGTGCGTTTACATGCATTTAATCCCATCAACCAATAATGGGAAAAGGCATTCATCGGATTTCTACTTTGATATTCTCCAATGATCTCACAAAAGTATGACTTCAAACTGTAATAATTAAATAACAACGTTGTCTATTTTCTCCAGGATTTCAGCCTCCCCAAAGGTGTTCTGTAGTCGTTTCGCCGAGTTTTTAATTCCGTGCTGCACTTAATTAAAGCTTTGTCTCTCAGAATAACTGGACCTGGCAACCGGGTCAGGTTACGCTGGTGTACGTGTACGTGCGCGCAGACTGAGAAAATCCGACTAACAGGATGCATGTGCTGAGAAATCTGATTACTGGAATAAAATCCATCACTTAAAAAAAAAAAAAATCAGATTTCATACTCATTCATACAGTTGAATAATCAGACAACTGCAGATATCCGCGTATGGTCGTATTATTAAATGCATGTAAACCCACTCATTGAAAGCACTTCTGTTTGATCAGGGCTGCCCTAGCAGATCAGACAAGCTGAATTATTAAAAAAGCTGCCATCCTTGGTCAGTTCAATGACTGATACCATGCATGAGTTTTTAATATTATAACTGTCTTTGGTACAGTGACTCGGCAGTTGCTGTGGTGACTTGAAGCGTGTTACTAAACTTTAATAACAGTCGCAAGTTCACCAGACAGATCTAGTTGGGCTGCAAGGACCAAACCTTCCAACACAGACATGCACGCACACACACATATACACACGTCCCCTAACAGCCCCAGACGTTCCATGGGTCAACAATTCCCCACTCTCTTAAAGGGTAACGAAACAACCTTTGGCCAATTTAAAAAATATTACCCCTGCTGCTTCATTTCTAAGAGGGGAGGCAAGAGCTGATAACTTGACGCCCAGGCAGAGAGACGAAAGAGAGAGAGAAGCTCGTCATAGGAGAGATGAGACATGGCTGGACCTTGCTGTGGTATGTCTGAGTACAGAGCCAGGACCACGGTCAGACAGTGGACAGCGACTAACACACGCGCTTAGACACGGATGCACTCCGTCCGGCAGCCAGATGGTCCTTAGAGAAAATCAAAGCAACACGTCCATGGCACAGACGCACGGCCTAATTAAGGGAAAAGTTCAGCAGTCGCTCTGGCAAGAGGCGCTTTTCCCAGACCAGAGACACTGAGTGAAAGAGACGGAAAGAAAGAGAGCGAGAAATGGAGAATGTGGTACAAAAAATG
>JAUZST010034822.1:0-28214 GCA_034779995.1 Parotocinclus haroldoi | reverse complement strand
GAGAGAGAGAGAGAGAGAGAGAGAGAGAGAGAGTGAGAGAGAGAGAAATATTTCTGTGTAATCCTAGAAGCAATGAGAACACCAAGCATCAGCAGTCTAGTCATGCAACCAGCCAGCTCGGAAACATCTCCCGGTTTTGTGCAATCCAACGACACAAACATCAGCTACATTTACCTCATGTTGCTTCTTCCATCCTATCTGTGTAACTTAAATGGTGTCTCTTTGATCACCTCCACACTCATGCCAGACTATATGCACTCCCCTCCAAAAGTATTGGAACAATGAGGCCATTATTTTTGCTGTAGACTGAAAACATTTTGGGTTTGACATTAGAAGATGAATATAAGACAAGGGATCAGCATTTTAGTCCAATTTATATAAATGTGAAATTAGAGTGAATCGTATAGCCTCTCATTCTTAAGTATGACATTTTTTATCACCATAAACCAAAACAACACAACTGTTTTTGCAACTGTAAAAGCACTTTTTCAGACACTCAATGGCCAGTGACTCCTTCAATCAACTAAATGAGGATTTGTAAAGAAAAATCATTGACTATAAAATATATATTTAAGAACATATAAGAAATATTTCCTGCTTGCAAAAATATATATTTAAATATATATTTAAATCTGAAATGTCACATGGTAGTTTTCTATTAAAGGCGTTTATCTATAACCAAATTTCTATATACTCCTATTTTTGTAAGGTCTAAGATCTTAATTGGCTTGTTTGGGCTTAATCCACGTGAGCTGTAGAAAGGTCCAGTGCTTAATAAATTCTGTGAACAGTCTCTGTGGGAGTTGTGCTTAGACTTAACATTCATGGGCTTCTTTAATCAACTGAATTAGGCTTTAAAAATAAACATAATTGAATGTCACAGTCACACAGTCACAGACTAAAAAATGGTATCTAAACATTTCCTGCTTGCAATTTCCTCTGTCCCAACCTACACTGCTCACAAAAATCAGGGGATATTTTATTGTGGATATATACATATATATATATATATATAGTTTTATTTGTTATTCTATTTTATATTATACATTTTTCTGAGCAATATATTTTTATACTTTAGGCTTATCTAAAAGATTGGTTCATAATAATTGTTTAATAATTATCTCTGAAATTTAAATAAATTTTTTTTAAAAACATTCTCAGATCTGCAAATAATGAGATACAAGTTAAAAGGATATACTGAATACATCAAAAATACACTTTGTTGATTTCTAGTTCCTCAACCATTTTACTGGACTTGAATCAACAAATCTTTTCTTTCACACTGTTATTTTAATGGGCAATGAATAAGAAAAGGAAGCACTGGACAATATGTCTAACACAATATTCTCAAATTACAGAGAGGACAGTGGGCCACGTCATGAGTAGTTTACTAATTACTTCACAGCTTTTGTGATTCAGCTTCTCACATATTTTTTAAATCTTTCAATATCGTTATGGTGTCCATTATATCCTGAGATCCCTGAGAATGTGTAAAAGTCTACTGACTGTCTGGTTGACCAGTAGGTCATAAAGACGACCTTTATAATTAAACAGTGAGATTAAGAGCATGATAAAAAAGCACGTTCCTTCAGACTCAGCTATACATGAGCTCAGTTAAACGCTGTTTCTCTATATATTTCTTAACAGCAGTGGTTCTTTTTAAACAGGAATGGCTTGCCACCAAGAATGGGCTGGTATAATACATTTATCTCAATATCATACATTTTGATATATTGCTGGGCCATAAGATTGGTCTGTATTTAGGTTATATACTGAGAATCACAAAAATAACATGTCTGTTTTATACTATTATCTGCTAAAACAGTTACCAAATGCTAATCATCAATGCACAAGTTATGGTGGAGGACCTAATATCAATTCTTGGATCTGAAAAACAGCAAAGAAAATTAAACTCTAATGTAAAATATTTGGAATCTTTAAATAAAAATGGTGAACTTGAAGGAGCCAAGACCTGACCCTTGAGGTACTACAAAGGTGGAGGTGTAATAGCAAGGCCTGGCATTACAATGGATATAATGACAATTAAAACTTGATGCACACGTTTGCAGCAATAAAAATTAATTAATGATTTTCACTCTTTAACAGGACTGATGGTGAATATAGCCATTGTTAAGATCTGCTGTAACTTAGCAACTAAGTAGCTTACACTGTTAGAGCAAAAGAACTAGATTTAAGAGCTATATGTATGAAATTGGACATGAGATGATTTACTAGAGCTTGGTGAGATGGTTGAGGCAAGATCAAGCTCAACGTGAAGGTATTCAGTTTTGAAAAAGCGGAGACAGATTTTGGGTCAGTGGGTACAAAGCGACTCATAAGTGCTCAGAGCAAATATGAGTCACGAGAAACTAAAAATAATGAGATACAGAAACATGGAAAAGCCAGAGAAAGTTTGTCAACTTTTTATAGATGGCTTCTTTTCAGAGACAAATAATGGTTTAGGGGCAGAACGAAAGTTCTCAGATTTGATGCCTGCTTTCTTCCATTGTTTTGCCCAGGTGCTCTGACTCACTATAAAGACTGCAATCATGCCAGAATGAGGACTAGCTGCTCCAAGAAAATCTATAGAAAAATCACAGGTCCAAGAAAACTCCAAGAAAATTGATAGCTCTGTGTGCACTAATGACAGTATTGGCAGCACATACTCTGGCTTTTTACTTTAGAAAATAAGTCACCGGTACTTTGCAGACACTTAAGAAGCCACCTGCTGATATTGTAATGCAAAAGCCTGAGGCTATTTAGGCAGTAGTTATGACATCACACGATTAGAGGTGTAGGGTAGTGACAGGAACTGTGTGTCAGGATTAGTGATCAGTCAGTAAAGGGTGAATACTGAATATTCGGCAACGATGTCGAGGTTTCAGTCTATGTAGGGTTAGACTGATACAGAGTTAGGATTGTCCAAGACAAAGGGTTAGAAAAAGCATTTTGGCCACTTTGGCTGAGAGAAAGAGGGCGTGGTTTTCCTTGGAGGCTCCCAGCATGCAGTGCAGGTTTATTTTTTGGTATTTACTGATAAAAGGGTACAAAATGTTTGTCCATATTTATCACATCTGTTAGTTATTAGTTTATTTCTTTGAGATATTTTCTATGTGACATGTACACTCATTGATTAAAAAAAATGAACAAAGATAGAAGAAATGTCGAATTACTTACTTCAATTGCAGTTATGTCATAAATGAAAACATTGCTACAGACTACAACCGTGCCGTCTTTAGTGGCGAATCGAGGTTCGCTGGATGTTAGTATGGAGGCTACGCAGTGAGCACTTCCATCTTGCCTTTGCTGTGGAGTGACAAACTGCTTCAACTGCTGGTGTGATGAGTTGGGGAGCCATCGCTTAGGGCAGTCGGCCAGCCCTAGTTGTGATACGAGTGATACTAACAACTCAGCGAGATGTGCAGGACATTCAGTGGCTACGGGTCGCCTCCCATGGCAGGGCTGCCAGCTGGCATTTTTCAACAAGATAAAGGTCGCCCTAGCACAGCAAGGGTTTCTCTGGAATGTCTCTGCCAGATTGCAACATTTCCATGGCTTGCCGTGTAACCAGATTTAATGCCAATTAAGCATTGACCAGCTGCAACATCTGTAGGCAAATGTTTCACAGGATACCACATGGTATGGCGTGCGCCTCCAATGCCCAACCGTATTTCATATTTAGTGTTTGTTGCTCGGGGCTACTGGGACTCAAAAAACAATAAAGTTGCTAAGCATAGGAAATGAAATTCAGGTAAAATAATGAATATAGAAACATGCTATTTCTTTTTTCTAATGAGCTTATCATGATGTACTGCAATATAGACATATCATCAATCAGTCATTATCTTCCAGGTAGTGAAGATGATGATCATCGTTGTTCTCACCTTTGCAATCTGCTGGCTCCCGTACCACATCTACTTCCTCATCACTGGCTTGAACAAATCACTGGTGAGGAGGAAATCCATCCAGCAGATCTACCTGTCAGTCATGTGGCTGGCCATGAGTTCCACTATGTACAACCCCATCATCTACTGCTGCCTCAACAGCAGGTAAAATGCCCTCCTTTTACACTGGCTTCAAGCTTTTTTAATAAAAAAAATGTACTTGCAAGAAAAAAAGTCTTTTTGCTTCACAAGTTACTGTGCTGAAGAAAACTAGGCTCAAATACACGACAGGAAATATGGTTGGTGTGAGCAATGGAATGAGTCTGCAGTTGAGCAAAGTGTAGAGCAGCAGAGATGGATGGCTGAAGGAATGGCAGGAATGAGGGTCCATTAAACTGATAGATTAGGCAAGTGCTAACCCACCTAACCCTCCCCTTAGAACATAACAGAACCACAAATATTGCTATTTAATAAGAAACAGTAATTTTTTCGTTATGACTCATACAAAGTCATCGGTAAGTGGTTTTGCCCCAGTCAAATTGACGTCTTGCTGGCAGATATATTTGGCTCCTAACTCCTCTGACCTTGCTTGCTTGATGAATGTCAAAAGGAAAGAGGAAAGGAAAGGCTATAAGGGACTTAAAAAAAAAACTTTGGTAGAGTTCAGGGCTTCTAAACTAAAAGAGAACTAAAAATTATCTTAAATCCTTTAACTATTAAAGGACTTGTTATATTCCGACTTTGAGACAGGAATCTGATAATAAACACAAATACACATTCATCAGAAACCATACCCAGAATTTTTCATTATCCTGATCCCGGATCCCCATCATAAATCATGGAATCATGGAATCATGATTGTCTGTTTCATGCGACATGAAAATAGTACTAAAATATTCTACTCAAGCAAAAGTACTTTTACTTTGATTAAATTGTTTTTCTGAAGTACAAGTAAGATTGTTGGTCTTAAAAAGTAGCTCATATATACAGTGCACTGCTCAAAACAACTCCTGATCCTGTCCATGCCCCATCACTGTCAGTGTGTTTAGCAGTCCCGGGTGACCATACGCCCTACTGAACAGTCAATGTGAGGGCATTCTCATCCACTTTAACATACTTAATATATCACTTAATACTCAATTGTATCAAAGTTTGAATCTCATTTGCATAATCGAACAACTTTCTTTGACTTTTACTCTGTTTTTCTGATTTTCTTGTTTAATGAAACAAATCAAAGGCTGGTCTCTAGTGCAAAAAGGACAACTAGTTGTTTTTAATTAAAACACCTTACAAGGTACAGTGCACTATAAAATAAAACACAATAAAATGTAGGAAATCGACAATGTAGATATAGTGGTATAATGCCCCATTTTAGTGGGCGGGCATTAATAAAGTGCTGCATTTCTTGCACTCAAAGGTAAAATTGGTCTTTAAAACTAGCCAGGGGTTCAAATCATTTCCTTTGAGTTGAACTTCAGCAGAATTTGACAGGGTTTTGCTGTCGACTGGGTCTGCACCACCATCCTGCCTGCCCATCTCCCTCTCTCTTGTGATTTAAGTGCCAGTTTATTCTGCCCGCCATTCACTGGAGTTTTTTGCTTTATGTATTTACTCTTTTTGTGATGTAAACTGTAGTGAAGTACAGTACTTCAAACAAAACATAATTTTAATCGTACAGTCACGTCCGACTCTCGGTCACTTGATGGATCATCGATCTCCACACATTTCTGTCTTTCATCGATGTGCTCCATGAAGTATTTCGGCAGGATAGGGGAGTACTTTGCTATTGCTTTCTCCACCCCTCTCCATTTATCCGGGCTTGGGACCGGCGTACACAAGTCAAGGACAATTTAGTGACACCAATTAACATAACACACATGCCTTTGGACTGTGGGAGGAAACCAGAGTACCCAGAGTAAACCCACACAGACACGGGGAGGACATGCAGACTCCACACAGAAAAAACCTAGACCACTCCACACCGGGGATTGAACCCAGGACCTTCTTACTGTGAGGCAGCGGTGCTACCCACCGAGCTGCCCAAAATTACATCACCCTAGATTAAATCTACTTTAAAAATGAAAAGTCCACTAAAATACTACTCATGTGTACTAGTAATGTGAGTAAATGCTTTTAGTTACTTTCCACCTCTGCAAGCAACCCACTCCACTTGCCACTTGGTGAACTGAGTCCAATGTAATGGTTTTTCTCAGTGGCCCAACACAGACAAACTGGCAGAGCTGATATATAAGAACAAACTCGTTTGATTAGTAGAACAGCCTTAAATACAAATTCATTCATTCATTCATTTTTCATAGTCAGCTATTAGCAAATCATGATTTCAAACCAGTCTCTGGGATTCACCACTCGCCAGATATTACCCCTTACTCTGCACCCCTTATTTATAGAGATATTAGCTGATGGGACTCTGGGTCAGAAGATCTTAAACTAGACTGTTCCGAGCAGAACTGAGCACTAACCCCCTCATTCTGTCTTTTCACCCAAGGTTCCGGGCAGGTTTTAAGCGGGCGCTTCGCTGGTGCCCATTCGTTCGCTTGTCCAGCTATGACGACCTGGAGCTGAGAGCCACTCACATGCAAGCAACACGCCAGAGCAGCATGTGCACCCTGTCACGCGTCGAGACCACCCTGACGGTCGTGAGCGACCCCGCCGAGGGTTCCACTAAACGAAGAAGCCTTCTCAACCACCATCACAATGGCTGCTCCCGTTCCACTAAGAGAGCCCTGGCCTACACCTCCAGGGACCATCACGAGGACTTCTGCTGAAGAAAACCTAGAGTGACCTGTGCTTGATAAGGGTTCCCCGTTAACACGTCATGATTAATAGCGTAACGTGTCTTTGAATATTGGCTAGCATATTTATCGTCCTTTGTGATTGTTACCATGGTACAGTATATCACTTTTGAGTCACATGAGTTCATATATGAAAAGTTGTCACCGGTAGGTGGTGTCTTGACAAGTTTATAAGAACTCACTGTTAGTACGGAGAAATCTGTTGGTTATAGCAATGGGAATAATGAGTCTCGCAAAGGGAACCGACTCTAGTAGCTCCGTTCCTTTTTGATTTGAAACTCAGACATCCCACCAATATCAATTCAATTCACATGTATGGAAAAGGTTTGGCTGCTTCACAAGGAAATATGTTTTTATTCCTGTGATTCACTGTTTTTTTCCCCTAACGCAGCATCTCTCTTTCTCCTTTTCCTGAATTTGAATACTGTGTTGAGACAGAAATCAAGAAATCCTAATCATTCTGCCTTTAAAGAACTGATAATCCAAATGTAGAGTTAGGAATATGCGTCACAAACAGATTTATGGCACTTAGCCCTTAATGCCCCAATATAAAAGTAACTACCATTATATTAAACCTTAAAATTAACTAACGAAGAAATTGAAAGATTGTTTGACAAAATACAGACACAGAACACCAGCCAAGACAAAAACTATTTAGTGTGAAGCATGGCAGCGAGTCACTTTTTTTCTTCCATCTCAAACAAACAATCCTGTCAGTGGATTGGCTATTCCAGTAAATGTTACATTCAAAATATGGGTGTGAATTTTAAACTCACAAGAACACATTCTAACACGGTGTCAATCACCCTCTGGCTGAGTTTATACAATTCCAGATTATTTATTCACAAATAATTAGGGCACGATACCATATCGCATTATTTGAATGGGAATTAAGGTGGAGCAACCTTGATTTCCATTAAATAGAATTTAAAAAATGAAATTTAGGTTTCATGGTGCATTTTGTTTTATGGTGATTCTCGGGGCATGGCTTTGTTTAACTCTTCCATTAAATCTCTGCTTTAGATCTTTGGTGCATCACCAGCATTTAAATACCCCTGAAAGAAGGCTTGAAAACATCTTACAAAGGTGACCTTCCCTTGATGTGCTCTCAAGTGTGGGTACCGCACACTCCTACCTGTTCGTAAAAAATGAACCAAAGCGGCAAACGCCCCGGGGCTTCATAAAAATGGATGGTGTGATCTTAGTCAATGGATGATAAACAAAAACAATACAGTTAGGAAACTCTAAACTCTAAATCTAATCGGGTTTAGTTCAAGACTTACTTCCTGTTGACTGGTTCTTATCTAAATACACATAGCCCATAAAAGTTTAGTTACCTCTGATTGTATTACATATTTTGTGGGTTTTCTGTTGTAGTTTTTAAGGATGCGAGAAGCACAACGTCTGCAGTGCATATAGACAACCATCATATCCTTAAGAACTTTTTATCATATTGTCCCCAAAAATGAAAGGAGCAGTAGCGATATCTACATCTGTATTCCATCTGTTTCTCTACATGCCTTGTCAGTGCTCTTTACTCTGTTCTCTAATGGTCAGGACCCCCACAGGAAAAACAGAGATCAGGTGACTATTTGGGTGCCGGATCATTCTCAGCAGTCCACTGACACTGATGTGCTGGTGGTGTGCTGGTATGAGTGGATCATATACAGCAGTGCTGCTGGAGTTTTAATGCAGTGTTCACTCACGGTACACTCTATTAAACACTTTATTGTTCCACCATGTAGATGCAAAGTCAGAGGCAGAAGTTTGTTGGTCATCCTCTAATCCTTCATCATTGCTCACAGGATGCTGCTGCCTACAGGATGCTGGTGGCTGAACATTTATGGTTTGGGGTCCATTTTCAGTCCAGCAGTGACGCTGAGGTGTTTAAATAGTCCAGCAACACTACTGTGTCTGTGAAGAGTATTAAATCATAGAGCTAATGACTTTCCTTACACTGTTATTTTTTTGACGTTTTATTCTTTTTCAGAACAGTTGCTTTTTATCTTACTTGAATTTTGTTTGTTACTTCAAAGGGATGTGATGGTGTTCTGTGGGCACTGTAGAAAGAACACACTCAGTTGGGATCAATTCCAAAACGGTTGCATGACTAATTCTCGCAAATGCCAGTTCCCTTCGTCACATGCTGTAAGCATACCTAAACATCCTTATGTCGTATTTTCACTGTCCTGCATGAAAAGAAGCCATGCCCACACCTGCGCTCACCTAATGGCTTTTCAACCATCTGTGACAAAAGGTCCTCCGAAGTGACTGCTGTCTTTTCCAAAGATAGATGTGTAGTAATTGCTTTTCAAGGACTCGCAAGTGTGTTGAACACAATCACATTATCTGAACCACTAGCGGTTTGTGGACCCATAGAAAAGATGAGGGGTCACTAAATGCTTTCAAGAGCTTTTGTGTAACAGAACTGGTTTCGAAATGAAAAGGCTGGCTTTTCCGTAAGCTCGTGTTAGGGCATGTTATTTAGCCCATAGGAAGCACTCTGACCATTTGAAGTGTCAAGTTATGTTCCTGTTGCGGTAGAGACCATGAAATGATGAGCTATGACTGCGCTGAGGCTTTCTGTATCCCACAAGCAATTTTATCTCACATGGCAACATGTTTCAGTCTGGGCACGGGTTCCATTTTCTCCCAAACAGCAGCTGCAAGGGATATTTTGTTTCATTATATTTTATTTCCCAAAAAAGATAAGAAGCTCATTTTGGTGTTTCTTTAGCACTTGGTAATGTAGGGAAATGGAGTTAAATATATTTAAGCTTGAAGGGCAAAAACATTTATTTAGTTTATTCACGATATATATACACTATTGTTCTTTAGCATTAATCAGTTAAAACCAAGGCCCAAATTGTGGAAAACACATTTACATCATGCGCTCTTATCCAGAGCAACTTCCAATTGATACAGTTTTACAGTCCAAGCAATTGTGGGTTAAGGACCTTGCTCAAGAACTCAACAGTGGCAGCTTGGAATAGGTGGGGTTTGAACCCTGAACCGTCTGATCCGTGGTCCATAATCCAGTCCACATTTCCAGGACTCATTTCCTAATACCATCCCTTCAATACACACCCAGTCTAGAGGTTTTAATTTAAGTACTGACATAAAGTGATTTTATTTTTAATGCTTTATAATTCCATTACTAAAGCTTTCTCTTTAAAGAAGTAATAATGTCTAAATTCATCTGCTAGCTGATTCTTTATGTAGAGATTCTCTGTCTATAGACCAAGTACTTCAGATATTTACATTTCGCAGACGCTCTTATCCAGAGCGACTTACAATTATTACAAATTTACAATCCAAGCAATTGTGGGTTAAGGGTCTCGCTCAAGGACCCAACTGTGGCAAAGGTGGGATTTTAATCAGTGCCTTAACCGCTAGGCTACCACAGTCCAAGGGTGAGGTTAGAAACTATTTACCCATACAGACATTAGATATTTAAACTATGTTATGAGCTGTTTATATCCAATGATTAAATGTATATGGTAGTAAGCATATTTTGTATTTGTAGTGTTTCTGTTTAAAGGTTCCTGTTCCTGGATACATTTATGCTAAATTACACACTTAGGAAAATAACACATAATTTATTTATGTATTATTTTATTTTATTTTATTTTATTTTATTTTATTTTATTTTATTTTATTTTATTTTATTTTATTATTGGACTGTTTGCATGAGTTTCAGAGATGTAAATGTATATCCATGGAGTCTTATCTTATCTTATCGTATCTTCTACCAGGAGCGCACCCTTCTCCCTTCTGGCTCATGGCGAGTAGCTAGATTCTATTATTTTTAGTATCTAAATCTGAAAATCAGTGCACACATTTGTCTGCTGTTCAATAAGTGGTTTTGTGTTCAAATCTTATCAAACACGATATGATTTAATGTGTGTTTAATGTGTGTACATCCTGGCTAGCTGTAATGAGTTCGGATTAACAGGTCAGCTACCAGTTGCACTTTTACTAAATCACCATGATCCTCAGTAAGACAAAAAAACTGAGACTTTTTATCGTACCTTAAATATGACCCAACGTAATAACGGACAGAATGTTTGGGATTACAGCAGTACACATTTTAAAATGTTATCAAATCTAACAGTCCATACACAACTATATTATTTAGTATTTAAAACCACAGAACTACAAAGCAAACAGCACAAAACAGACTTTAGTATCAGACCACACTGTACATTTTTCACGGAACCATTGAACTCATTCTTAAGAAAAATGTATATTACGTAAATATAGTTCGTAGTATCACCGTGACCTGCCATGATGCTCTAATTTATTGCAATTATATGTATAGCATGTAATTGTTCTGTAAAAAAAAAAATTGCCTTTCATGAATGCTTTATTTGTGTAAATATGCTTCAACTGACTGTCTCAAACCCTTTAAAAAGAATCTGCACATTCCTCAATATGAATTCAAGTGTGTGGATTGTGGAATATTTCAAATTCTATTTTTATCGACTGTTTTTGTACAGGAGTTTGAGTTCTTTTGTGTTGCTGCCATCCATGGTTTCCTAACTCTTCTAGAATTATGAATGTAATCTAAATAGCAGTTTGCTAAATGGTACCTCTGATATGTGATTTAATCTTGGTCTTGTTTGGAGGTAAAATACTTTTTTTAAACAATGCTGAGACATTTTGAAAGTACCAGTCATGATTGTAGTGTTGCTAATGTACATATACAATAGTTTTTCCTTTCCCCCAAATGCTGTGGATCATTCAAATCTGTTTGTAGCTCACATGGCGGTGTAAGGGTGCAACGTATGGGAGTGGATTTAAAGAATATTATTTCACTCACTCATGTACCATACCCATTTAATCCAATTCAGGGTGGGAATGGGTAGCACAGTGAGTTTTAATTTATATATGTTAGCACAACATTAGAGATAAGACATAGAGATAGTCAACATTGTAGAGAAGTACACAAACTTTCCAGAGGAACAAGTTGTTCGGACAGAGGTTCTTCATCAGCAGTGCGCATTCAAAGAATATGCGAGAGGAGGGACCAATGTATGTTTGAAGATCTTGATGTTTAAATCGTTCAGTCCATACAATTCAAAAGGTCCAAGAGTGTAGGTCAGTTTTTTTTATTTGAATTTCCTTGCTTCCATGGCAACAAATGGCATCAAACACATGCAAACAGAGAATATCTGTTAGTATTATAATGGCTTGACACTGGACATGACAAATAGCCTCTTAGTTTTAGCATAAATGAACAGAAGGCTCACTGATTGATATCTGTTGAACATATATTGGTATTGTTTAAACATCAACATCTTATACATTTTCAGAAGCACTTTAGATACACACAGCTGATCAAGAACCTCGTCTGAAATACTATGTTTCTCTGGAAATGTTGTGTACTTATCTTTTTATAAAAATGGATTCACTTAGAGCTAAATGAAGCAAAAGCCACTACGTTAAGCCAACAACTAACTCATGCTGATGCTGTTACCTGCATAAAAGTGACTCGTAAAGTCCAGTTTATTCAAACATTTTAGCTACCATGAATATAGAGTTTAATAATATAAATCTGGACTGTATATATCACGTTTAAGGGGTCCTTCAATACTTACTAAGAGTTTGTCGTGAAGGGGTATAGGTTTTATAAAAATGGCAGTTTAGGAGGAAGTCACTTTAGATACGTCTTGTCTGGCCAGCTACAGTACATTAAGGTTTATGTAACAGTGTGTCTGTTTGATTAAATGTTTTAAATTAATTTGCAGTTAATGGGTGTCAGTGGGCTCGGATATATAGCTAATGCGTCTGTCTGTGTAGGTGCTCGTCAGCACTAAGTGTGAGTTCTTCATGTTCAAGGTTATTTTTTTTATTATTCATGGTTCCTCTTTGATCTTTCCGGAGATGAAAGAATGACCCAGTTGATGTTGAATCTTCCTGTCCACCTGCTCAAGTTCATGCCACGAGGGATGAAATGTCTGATTGGGAATGATGTGTGTGTGTGTGTGTGTGCGTGTGTGTGTGTGTGTGTGTGTGTGTGATATCTTTCATCCACATCACAAATCAAAGCATGGTAGTGAGATCAGCGTGGACATGCACATTACATGATCCAATTTCATATATATCCATAAAAGGTTCAGAAATCCCCAGCGTTAACTCATTCATAATCTTTAAAGTCAAGCTTACGTCTAAATAGTGGAACCTTATGTCCCTTTTTAGGGCATGCGTATGTCCAAATAAGGAAGAAATTGTATATGATTATTCATTGCCCTTTCATTGACACAACCTTGATTTAAAAAAAAAAAGATTCTGGAGAATTGCTAATACTACAGTGGTTATGATTTTATTAACTTAGCATAAATATGAGCTATCTTTACCTAGTCTGCAGCGTACCTGATTTTCTATTTAAAATCTGAATTACTTATTCTTCCTCAATATAAAACACCTATTGTACTGCTTCTGCACTTCTAACAATGAAAGACATCAAGCTTCCAGGCCGTTAAAAGCCAAATTGTGCGTCGGCACCAACCAGAACAAACATAATCCTTGCGAAAAAAAACCGAAAAAAACTAGCTCAGAGTGAGTACAAGCTTTTAGAAAGAGGGTACGGTATTATAAGAAACGCAGAGCCTGTAATGAATTCTGCTGAGCAACCAGGATAAAATTCTTTTATCCCCCACATTTTAGAGGGGTCTGAAGACACCCATGCTTTAGACTCTGATTGAGTCGTATTTATGGTCTTGAATACATCCCTACATGTGCAGCTCCGTGCACACACATTGCTTTCAGTCTCCGGTTGGTGTTAGAAACACCACTCACTTCATGTGTTACATGCTTCAGTGTTTAGACCTGTTCTGTGAGCATGTATGCTATACCACATCACTGTTGATCTAGTGCTTTTTTTAGCTTAAGACTATTTCCACTTCACTACCTCTAGCAGGGCAGAAGCTTGACAAACTTACCTGTGGACAAATTGTCAAACAGACACTATAGGCACTGACCAAATCTACATCACACCACTAATTTGCCTATGCAGGGTAATCGTTTGTCATCTCCACGGTCTCTCACCATACACAATCTTCCCGTACATATTTGCTCAGCATCGTTTTCCCTATGTCTGCACCGTTCTACATGGTGGCCCCTGGTGTTTATTCCAACCGGAATGAATACCTGTTGATGCCTGGGGCATGTCAGGGGGTCAAGAACAACGTCAGTTCCCTGGCATTTCTCCGCAGTGCTATATTTGTCCCAGGCTAAAAGCTATTTGGTTCTGACCCACTAGTTCAGTCGGGTAATGCGTCACGTCAGCTTTCGGATCACGAGAGGAGGCATTGTGGCTCATGCAGGCTTGTGCCACTACCGTTTTGTTTCCCCTTTTAAATTAACTAAATTCATTTCAGGTAGAATGTTTGTAACACAGCCTTCATCATTAATCCTTTCGCCTTATTTGTTAGACATGAATACACACGTTTACGTAGATTTAGATACAGCTTTTTAACACCTCACAGGTTTGTTGTGGTAAAAAAAATCACGTAGGCCCAGCTCTGTTGTGCCTGATGCAGATGTGCTAATGATATGATATTAATATTATTTGACAGTGTATTATGTGCTTTGTAAAATGACTACTTTTGCAGCTGTGCAGTCACTATTGATATTGAGATCGCTCAATAACGCGGGGAATTAAAACTGTGCTACGAGTGGGGAGAGAATAAAAGTTTCTTCCATTCAGTGCTAAAAGAGACTTTCAACGCATGTCATTTCTGCTTAATGAACTGGATTGCTTCCGCAAAATGTCTTTATTGACGCTGGAGTTATTAGTGTATATTGTGGAACTCGAATAAAACGTTTTTAAAACATGCCTTTTTGTCTATGAAAGAGCATTCAAGAGATGCTAAAGATCGTGAAGACAGCAACAGACTCAATCGCTCGGCCATCCAGTGGAAGTTCATTCCACCACCTGGGCACCAGGATAGAAAAGTTTCACGCTTAAGCGTGATGATAATTGTGTGAAAAGAGACATGTCCTCACAAAACAAAGGGCACAAGCATAAGCATGCACTTGATGTGATACCATTTTGTTGCAGTCTATTGCTTCCCCTCCCTCAAACACAGGCAATCTTGTCTGCATGTGGTGCCAGTCTGTGCCAGCATCGCGTTTTTCTGTGAGATAAGAAGCTGTGAAATAGGTCGATATGAAAGGGTTAAGTCCCACAGTCTTTCAGAATGCCTTCTCCTTCTCACAATGAAATGCTAACAGCTTCACGAGCCGCTCGCTGTTTTTGCACTGGAAGGATAAAAAGAATAATAAAGGACAACAGATTTGTACCCGTAATACATGCTGTTCCCTTTGAGAGAGTATTCCATATTCTCATTGCAAGCAGGTCATTATGAAACATCATTAGTGTCGCTGTTTACTTCTCGCTCCTTCGGTCCTTTTCTGACACGGCTGCTAATCAGGAAAAGCATGCTTTGTTGCTTTCGCCGTCATTAGTTATCTCTGCAGCTACAGGCTTGTGGTGGCATTTTCATTATTCTGAATCCACGTTTGCAATAATTTGCTGCAATTTGACAATATAATGACTTTGAGTCGAGGTAGCGCGATCAGGCCCCACAAAGGAAACTTGAGCACTTTCAATTTTCTGTCTTGAGAACAGACTATGTTTTTCTAACATTTTAATTTTGAACACTGTGATGTTGGTTTCTGCAGGGGATGCTGGTACTGTGTGTTATAATGGAGCAGAAAAGAACCTGTACAGCTACAAATGTAGGGGCGAAACACAAATAAAATGGTTTGGTCTCAAATGAGTTTTATCACAAGTTAAAAGGGACAACGAGAGAAAAGAAATTGTATACGAATCCCAGCTTGTACGCATCGAGCAAGCAAACACTGATTTGGATTGAGTTTATGACTAATAAATCATAATACTTTTTATTCTCAGGTGTATCGTCAGAGAAACGACATTGCACAGTCACAGCATGCTCCCAAAATGCGATGGGGATCGTGATTACTCAGCGAAGGGCTTAATCCCAAATTGCCAGTCGCTCACAAACTTTGCACCAACTGGCTCTGAGCGAGGTAAATTAGAACAGAGGATAAACACGACTGCACGGTCCTTGGGATAAGACCAACAAATGTGGCTAACTTTGTGTTAAAACTTCAAGCAAAATCATCAACCATCACCTGATGGTCCAGGGTTCCAATCCCACCTCTGCCACGCTGCCAGAGTTTGGCCCTTAAGCAAGGTCCTTAACCCACCATTGCTAGAATTGCAAGTTGTAAGTCGTTTTGGATAAGGGCGTCTGCTGAATGCCGTAAATGTAAATGTAAGTCCAACATCTCTGTTGTTCTGAAGTCATTCCCAGGAGAGCCTGACTGAGCAAGTCGATCTTACCATGCTGAATTGCAGCTCATTCGAAGAAGTACCAGGATTACTTACAAGAGCAGCGAGAAGCTACAAGAGCAAGTGGGCCCTTTCTTCTGAAATAAATGTATTCATTAGCGGGAGTACCTCAGACAATTCGGAGTTGAAATCGTGTCTGGGAAGCTCGTACAAGTTGCAGCAGAAAATCAATCTCTTACAGATTCAGGCCATCCTTTAAGATTTTGTATGCTTCAAAGTGCAATCTTATTTTCAGGCTACTTCCACGAGTCCTGGTGGAGATTGGGAATTATTACTGGGGGAAATGGAACAGCGGGGTAAATCGTTTTTTATGGACCAAAGACTTTCACTGGGTAATTTTACCTTCAGTCAAGTTTTGCATTTTAGCCCCACTTGTTTCATTGTTATAATAGTTGTGTGTTTCCCTTTGGCTTCTGTTGTGTCTATAGAAACTACTGTATGTTACTAACCTTCTAGCCTTGTCCTCTGTGTGTTACTTGGTTGTGTAACTGTGATTGCTGTCTACATTTATATACTGCATCTATATAATGTATCTTTAGTAACCTTGTTCACGTTTTCATTATGTACTGTTTGTCTAGTTTGGCGTGTTAGCTTATGTGTCTGTTTAGTCCCTGTGCTGATAACCATTAGCTTCTGTTGTGTGTTCCTGCATGTAGGTTGTGCTGTATGCTGGTAGTTATTAGCCATTAACTCTTAGATATGAACTTCTGTTTGTGTGTTGATAGTTCTTAGCAATTTAGCAATTATCTTCTGTTGTATGCTCTTACTCTTGTATGCACATGTGTAGGGAACAGCTTCAGGATCCCAAGGATCACAACTGAATCCATGTCTGTGGATTCTTGCATAGTATTTCATTTATTACATTTATAGCATTTAGCAGACGCCCTTATCCAGAGCGATTTACAACTGATACAGTCTTACAATCCAAGTAATGGTGGGTTAAGGGACCTTACCTTACCTCCAGTACCTTAACCACTAGGCTACTGCAGTCTTTACATGCTGGCATTGCCATTCTCTACAATAGGTATTTCCTTCGATTAACAAACCAGTAAACGATGCTTACACTGTTCTGGATTGCCTTTTCCAGGGTGTCTTGCCACTTTGAGCCTAGTGTTTCAGGACGAAACGGATCCCAAAGAAAGGTAAATAGGTTTGCTCGTTATCAGTTAAACTGTTTGTTCATTCCTCAGTTTCTAAAACCTTTTCTCTGCACCAGGAAGACTCATCATTACCTTATCCTGCTTTGCTTGTAATGCAAACATGTTTTCCTCCACTGCCATGTTTATTAACGTAGAAAGAAGCTCTTCCGACGCATCTTTTCTTAATGGCCTTGTTTTTGCCATGGTGCCGCTGTATTTTTGGTGCTTACTGTGAATGTAATGGACCTGTTCATACGTTCGCTCCTCCATTAATCATCTGTTTGTAAGCAGTTAAACAGGTGCTATCTTTTGTTGTATGTATCTGCTTAAACATGTGTTAATGTAAAAAAAAATCGAATTTCCTGTGTTCTTAAAGCAAATTGCACATGATTTGATCCAAGAAAAACATGAACATGGGTACCTCTTACAGTTTTGCAAGTGCCTTTTTAAAAGGTTAGTGAAGATTACAGGTGGCATTGTGGAAAGCAGTCAGCACATGGTCAAAAAGAGCTGTAAATTCATACAAATTCTGATGAGCAGTTAGAATCAACTGTATAACCATGGGGTACTTAAAGAAACAGGACCACACGGCCTAAAATATATGGACATATTCAGTTAAATTTGTTGATTTCATTTTTATCTTCAGCTGGCAGGTGAAAAATTGAATCTGGCCTAGCAGTATCTACAGAAAAACACTGGCAGTAGAGCTGAGCACTGATTTTCGAGTACTGTATGGATCACCAGCGGAGCAATAGAAAGACTATTATACAAAATGTGACCTTCTGACAGATGAATTTCTCCCTGCGGTATACTGATACCCATAGACTTTTATAGATCTCCTAGTTCTCTCTAGCACATAACTATAGAAATATGATTACAGTTTTCTTGTGAGAATACTGTTTATATTTATATTACAGTAGCATAAAATACTTTGTGGTTTTGGTAATGTCCGAACAACCACCTGTTCAACAAAAAAAACAATGCAGTCATTATGCGTCCCATACCTGTACAACGTACAATTAATCATGTTCAAGGATCCAACGTTGGCAGCTTGACAGAATTTGTATTTGAAAGCTCAACCTTCTGGTCCATCATCTGATACCTTAACCTTAGAGCCACCACAGTACCAGGACAACGCAACCTGTTAAATATTTGCACCCATTATTTTTCAATGACATTAAAAAGTGGATACAGATACAATGTTAGGGTGTGTATATACTTGTGATTATAAAGGTTGATGTTTATTCAATAGCGAGGTTGTGAAGATGTGCTTTGCTCTGCCTATGGGCTGGAATTATGGCTTTATATTTTTTTTTAACTGAGGAAATCCAGGCACCTCCAGTTGGAAAGTGTGACCATATATGGTTCTAAATTTTAGTACATTTTGCCACAATGTGTATAAATACATTTAAAAGGTAACCATATTCACTGGAATAGAGAATCTCAAAAGATGTGTCTGTAGTAACATTGAGATCAAATGGAACTAAAGATGAGACCTTAACTTGGGTAATCTCTCAAGCATGGTTTATTTCCTGAGCAAAAGGAATCTCATGAGTCAGCTTTAGCAGAGATCGCAAATAAAGACGCGCACTGTGCTCACATTGACACCACCTTGATTCTGTTTGTGTGTTGTTGTGAAAGCTCTCAAAAGGTATCCATACCACGGATTATTTGGTTCAGTACGAAGTACTTTCATAATAACTATAATTTGTCAAATAGTGGCCGTGCTAGTCTATTATTTAATAGCTCTGTAATCAATGTTTCCCCCCAAAACCAATTTCTTATTTGGACTTTGATTAGATGCCCATTACTGTATTATTCATGACTGCTGGGAAATGTCTGAGTCTAACTCAGATTCACTGGGTGGAGGAGAAACAAAGGTAAAACAGGAGGCTTTGCTTTGAGTGATTTACTTTAGTTGTTCACATTTCACGCTTGGGAACATAAATTTACATTCATTTGTTTAGTCTTCAATCATCCCTAAACCACCGTGTAACAATTTTATATACCTTTGATATTACAGTGATCTATTTCAATAGATTACATTCCTCTTGGAACTAAGGAAGCTATGCAGAGGCAATCACAGTTCAAGTTCCTATGAACCTGGATTCAAACTGGGCTTTCATCCAGCAAACTTCTCAAGGTAAAGTCAGCTTTGGCTACTTTAATTCTTAATGCATTTATGGCTCATTTAAGTGTTGTTCTACTTATTGGATTTAGGAGAAACTCCTGGGTTGACGTTGATGCAAATTGACTTGGCTAATGTCAGGGGACTATAAAAACATTATTGGTTTGAGCTGAATTTTTGCCATATAGCATTCAAGACTGGTCAGAATGATGGACATCATCATTAAATGCATTTTAAAATATATTTTCTCAATCTGTGACACTCTATACTCGCAGCCAAAAGAACTGTTCTTGTATTTAACAACTATGTGAAGGTATCTATGTCCTGTTCACTTAATTTTGCTTGATTTTTTTATGATTGTTGGGTGATTTCTAGGTGGCTATTATTATTGTTGTTGTTGTTATTATTAGTGCTGTTTCAATGGTCTTTGTGTAGGTTTCACCAGGTTATACCAGTATATTTATACCATTAAGACCTTGAAGCCCACTAGCATAAGCTTTGAACCAAAATCCAACTGGTTACCCGCACTCCAATCACTACATATGCTGGTCTTTTTTGGCTTTAGAACTCATGGGAACCCATTCCTTTAATTAAATAAGAAAGCACTTATTTTCTTGTTTCGTTGTGCTTTGCTTCCACCCATCATCAGCAAAAATCTCCTGGGCCTTCACAAACATAACAGCAGCTCCACAATATTGTCTAGAATTGATCCAAGTACTGAAGTGTCATGCTTGCCTGTGTCTGTCCTACCAAGATTAATCAAGGCTTTGTAATGAAAATGTTCTATTGTCTGTTTTCATTAGGACAGATTTCCCACATGAAGCATCTCCAAGGCTTTGCTAATTCTGAAGTTCTCGGTATCAGACAATTCTACAAGATTCTACAAGAAACGGCTTAAAATGTATCAAAATATGTGTGTTGTATTGAAGGTTTAAGAGATCTGTCCAGATTGCAGTGGAAAGAAATGAGAGAAGTGCCTTTTTGGGATCTATTGTACTGGATTAGGTCACTAGGACTGCTCTCTTGCAAGCCTGAGCTGATGAGGACCATTCCTCCATTCCTAGCAGCCTTTTTGTTTTCATTTTACTTTGATTGATCCCATTAATGATCAAATGTGGATGCACTAAAGGATATACTGCAGCAGCACTGGGTAAAATCTTACCAGTTAACGAGATATGGGGCATGAAAGCAATCAAAACAATCTCACACGCGTTTTAGTTTGCTATAATATAAATATACTGCTCACAAAAATTAGGGGATATTTTAAAATGTAATATCCTTAATGAAATACGAGAGTGAGAATGGGATTTAACATTCATTTGCTGAGAATATTAGAATAAAGAGGCAGCTGCCAATCTGTTTATTAAAGCACACAGCTGTGCAAACATACGAAGGGATACATATATTTCTGCAGAGAGAATGGAATGCCCATCTGAACCACTTTACCTGTCAGAAGAACAAACCAACCAACCAGGTAAAGTTTTATTGATGGAATGTCTTCACTGTCTTCACTGTCTAGAACAGCATCATAAACTTGTTTGCCAACCTGAAAAAGGAAATTCGTACTTCGCTTAATCACCTCAACCAAGATTGTTTCATACCTAAATCTCAATTATCAATATCAATATCAGTTATCCTGCATGCGTATGTGGCATAATTTATTAGCTAGCATGCATCTCCAAAGGGTCCCAGTGAGTTTCTGTGTATGCCCTGTCATGGATGCGTCCTTAGTGGGTTCTCTGTTTTGAACAGAGAGGCCACTACACCTGCTTACCCTAAAGTGAACTTAGTAGTGACAAAAGACTCTGTGTCACTCCGTGCTCACATCAGTCATGCATCCAATTCCCCTATTTTAAAACTGATCCTGACAGATCTACTCTGCAGTTGGTCATTTGTACTTTTCTTAGTGCTGCCGACAAAGAAAAATGAGAGTCTTGAGACTTTAACCACAGAACCTCCAAGCTCAGTACTTAGCCTAATGAATTCAAATCTGTCTAGCATGAGCTCCTGATAATTAGCTGTTCGCAGTAGTGGTACGTCAAATGTTTCAAAAGTAAAGTACAACTTTGTTAGACAAGCTTGTTTTATTTAACAAAATAACTTTTTGGTAACCCTACTTAGCTCTGCTGGTGACATCCCTTCTTATGGCCATGGCCAATTTAGATGCTGGTACAAGATCCTAAGGGATACAAATGAGTCCATAAGGTACAGGAAGAATATAATTGACATTAATGTTGCTATTAACAAAACAGTGACACAATAATGAGCCCAAGTACTGATGATGCTCCCTTTGGTAAATGAGTGAATATCTGACTTTATTGACAAGCTGGGCTGTGTCAGGCATAGATCTAAGTCAGAACATTCCAAAAATTTCTTCTTTGGTCCATCCCACATGCTTCCACCAAGCGATAAATAAAATTATTCTTAGGTATTATACACAGACAACACCAAGCAATACACAAAAAAACCCACAGGAAATAAAGTGTGGCCAGAAATGACTGTGTACATTAAGAATGCAATATTAAAAAGGAAAGACAAAGAATCACTGCCTAATCAAAGCAGGTTATTGATAGATTGATAGAACAATTTAATATATTTGAGGTACACATATGTCTTTGTCTGTTTGTTTATTTGGCTTCTTTAACATTGCTATCAGTGGCCATGTTAGCGACACACACAGGGTTATATCTATACACAAGTTCATCTCAAGACTAGTCATACATATACACACACACAAGTCAATGCCAATTTAGTAATCAATTAACCTAACATGCATGTCTTTGGACTGTGAGAGGAAGCCAGAGTACCCAGAGTAAATCCACACAGACATGGGGAGAACATGCAGACTTCACACAGAAAGGACTTAGGCCGCTCCACCCTGAGATTGAACCCAGGACCTTCTTGCTGTGAGGCAGCATAGTTGTAAACCCACCTTTGACATCACTGCATGTCACTGGCCTGCATGTCTGATAGCCTGGAATCAGTTTGTTTGTGCGTTATCTTAAAAAAGCGGACCTACAGATAATGCTCCTTTACAGCTAGCTGTTCCTCCACCATCACTGATGCCACCAGCATGCCTGCTTCAACCCCTGCTACTGATCATACCCTGCCGGTAAGCATGTCTGTTTCTACTTGTGCTATTTTTGCCATGTAGCTCTAGAGAATAAAGTCAATGCTTATGTTTCTTTTGTCATAGTTCATAGCTCATAGTCAATAAATGCCACTGGCCTCATACTTACCTATTCTGCTCCCACTTATGAGATTCAGGAAGAGTTAGTTTTCTTGAGTCTTACCAGAAAAATTTACAAAACTGACTAAAAAACTATGTAACATATGCAGAATTTGCTAGACAAATAAGCAATCCTGTTCAAGAAAGGGTGCACTGCCATAACTACCCGTTTACAAAAGAGGTCTGGCTCAAGCTGTTAAATTAGCTTGCATGCATCACATCCGTGTCAGCAGGAGTCCCCCCCCCAAACACTCACTGGCACTTCTGACTCCCACCTTCCCATATCATCTCAGGCTACCTGTTTTAAATGTGAACGTGTCACTGCCATGACGTGGTCATTTCATCATGTCCTGCATTTTTCTGAAGTACTGGGATGTTAGTCAGAACTGTGTTGTTTACAGAGCTGGTGCTGTGAGCTGTGTCACTGAATGCCAGTCGATGCAATCCGTGATCGAACCGACATTTAAGCCTTTTTTATTTACTGGCATGGTGTCGCTGAGTGCAGATGGGGTAAGCCAGCATGTTCAGATTTTGTCATTTATTTGGGACAGCGTGTTGCTGTTTTCACACAGTTTGTGTCCATGTGTCGATCCCGGGCGTGGAGCTTGGTGTCATGTGTGTCCCTCCACGTAAAGTATATGTACACGCAAAAGAATTGTCAGGGTTGGTGAAAATTGTTCTTTCAGAGATCAGTGACTTCACATCACCGAATGTTAACGGATGATGAGGCTCTAGCAGTTTGAGCTCTACTTGTTTGTTGAGTACATAAAAGAAGTGCAGCCAAACCTATTGAACAAGAATGTGGAAGCTGTTGAGTATAGAGGGAACGCTCCCTGAGTGGCAAGGCTGATTTGTTACTGACATTGTTACCTATGCGAATCTCATTTCCACTCGTAGGCAATTCTGCCTTGCGTTATTGTGGCACATGCCATGTGTTATAGGTTGTCTAGAAACCTTCCCAGGTTATTCCCTGTTCCTCACTCAGATTGATTCTGCTTTTAGGAGAGCCATTTCAATGCATTTTGACTGTGCTGGGGATTTCCTAAGATTAGCCTGGTCAATTATGTTAGCTCTAGACTTCCAGAGGCCATTCAATTATGTATGCTCAACACAAGAGCTGTTATTAAAGATCTGCTGAAATTCTGCACAATGTCTGAGGAATCTAAGTGTCAGACATTGTGGGACTTTTCATAAAGGCATAGCCACAGGACCAGCGCTATTGCAAGTGTAATGTGGTTCATAAAATTGGGGCGTGTGGAGCTATTTCAGATGAATGAGACATGCTTTAAAGCTGTCATTTGTATTAATTTGCCACTTGATTGGGTTTGATACGAAATTGCAATTTGGGATGAATTATGAAAAAAAACTTACAGTAGAGATTAGAAGCAAAAGATTTAAGCATGATATAATAAATCATTATTATCTATTACTGCAAAAATAGTTTGGGAATCACTGTATAAAAGTGATATTAACATAGTGTAAGAAACATGACTACAAGTAACTGTTTGATTTTATGTAGCTTTAGTTGGTTTAGCGACATGATGATGCATGTAGGGCCCGACTCAAAGACCATGGAAATTCTGGTAAAACGGATGCAGTTTGGTATCAACCAGCAGAAAAGACGTGAGATAAAGCAAGTACTTAAGGTTAGCCTGATATGACAAGGAAGCTACAATGTCTGCCTTAAGAATCTAAACTAATTGTGGGCTGTGTGTGTGATTCAAATTAAAATAAACTTCATTGTGGTTTGCTCTGGATAAGGGTGTCTGCTAAATACACTAAATGTAAGTGTAAATGAAATGGAGATCCCTTTATTACCAAGCAGTACAGAATCGAATGAAATAGCATATTCCTATGTCCAATGATGAACTCATTGAATTTGAAAATGGAGAGCATGTTAATGATCAGAGTAATTCATAGAGAGATTTCATAACACTGAGGTCCATCCAAACCAACCAAAGTTTGCATCTGTGCATGATGCTTCTGCATGTACGCCGCTCATGTTCTAAACAGCATTCTGGTTAAGCCAGGAAATAGGAGCAAGGGGAGTAACAGCTGAAATTTGAGGTTGAATTTTGATTCAATCTGATTTTCCAGCCTACCCGCAAATCTCATCTTCAATGTGCTTCAAAGATCGTGCCTCACCACCCACCAAACAAAGCCAGATTCTTTTTTTCTCAGACTAGTGAGACTCCTCATGACTAATCAGTTTTCTTGCTTTGCATGAAGGCCATTATTACTGTATGAAAAGTCTTATTGGACTTTCAGTCATGTCTTACTTCTGCCCTTTGTGCAACGCTGATTTCAATGCAAAAAAAAACGCGCACAAATGCCAATTATTACACACACCTAAGAAATTATGATGTTCAGACTGTTTGTCTGTGCAACAAGCTTTGTCTATATCAGCACAAAGCCTGAATTCAGTTAATGGCACCCTTTATGTCACATTCATTATGCGAAACAGGGTTCTGCCACTCAGTATGTAGCTGTGTGATATTCATCCGAAAACATGCGTGTCCCAAGTTAGGATAAGTCAGGAGCTTTTTTGAGAGCTAGAACAAATATGTATTTCGTGATATTGAAGCTAGACATAAAACATGTCTGCACATAGCTATTGTTAGATCTATTGGTTTAGCAATGGTATAATGACCATATATAAATATGTCTCAACTTCTTTAGAATTCGACCAAAATATGCAGGGAATTATGTGCAGCAGTTAAAAACAGTTTCTGTCTCCCCTTACACTCGAGCAATATCAGTATCTAGGAGCTTCATTGAGATGTTCAGACAAAACCATCACACTGCTGAGTTTTTCATTCAGCATGGGAGAGTATGGCATATAAGTGCTCTCATGGAGCAAAATCAGAAGTCTTTTCAGAATGTGTATTTATGTGTCGGATTTCCATCGAAAATTCGATATAACGTAAACAGTCCACCGTAAAACAGAGAGTACCTCTGCTTAAAATAATTCTATATATGGTCATTATGCCATTGCTAAAACAACAAATGAATTGGTGGCTTAAGACTTTTGCACAGTACTGTATGTATCGACTTCAGCTGGTGAGTGTATCTCTCCCAGTGACAAGTACGAGAGTTTAATGGCGCCCATCTTCTGAAAGTATGATTCATACTGAGTCAATAGGTTATAGAATAACAGCTACATTTTTGCTCCAAGGCATGTGAAGTCATATTTGGGGTGTGATCTCAAAACGGCTCATCAATTCTTAATGTAGGAGCAGTAAGATAAAGAAAAACAAAAACTCTATCCCCTTGGCTTGACTGCAAGGTGCCAAGACGATTAAGCAGCAAAGCAATGTACATTCTAAGAGGATATCAGGGAAGAGGTTCAATGCATTATGAATGAGAATCTAAAAAAGCAGGGTATGTTATTAAGTTTTGTGCAACAGACAGCACTCACATAATGTGAGAGATTAAGCTATTGGTGTAAATTCGAAACATTGCAAAATGAAGTACGACACCCCTGACTTGAATTGATGTCTCCTCAGCATTTGACCTCAGCAGGCATCATGACATGTTGGATGGTGACTTCTGGTGAAGGCATACGACCGGATTTGCTCCAGCCTCTTAATTCCTTGCTTAGCTTGCCTTCATTTCCCATCCTAACCATGTGCCTTTGTGTGCGAAGCTTTATCTAGTACGAGATCTCTTGATCCGAAGATGAGTCTATCAACCAGTGTACTCGTATGATCAAACTGTACGTTGTATCCCTGCATGCTTTCTTTTTTAAAGGTCGTTGAGTGGAGTGCTTTCTGAGCTAGGAGACCGCGGTTAGAGTCGTGTTATATAAGCACCTCGGTCATCTCTAGAGCCTTTGTGAAATTGGATCCAGTTTTTGTGGGTCAGTGTGTGGACAGTTTATTGAAAATGCTTATATTAAAACGTTTTGCTTAATTCATTATTATGTATATTGTTTCACCTGTTGTCCTTACTCGTTTGTCTTCACAGTTTAATTGAGACTCTAAACAGACTATGAAAAGAAATGTAATAATTACGACTCTACATGGAACTGTCGTTTTGATTGCATCATCTGGCTCCTCTATCACTAATTCCACAGGGTGTTACAATAAACCGTCACAGTTCAACAAACATGGGTTATATTCTATTAAAACGTATATTTGTGACATGCTGGGAGGGAGGTATTCAAATCCACTGTTACCTGGCTGATCACTAGGGGTCTAAACGTAATTCCTGTTTTTCTCTATTCATTTATTTTTCCCCTCTCTCCAAGTCTTCTTCAGTGCTCGGGGGAAATAAATTGACTTAGGCCTGAACGTACCTTGGATGGGGTACCAGAACATTACAGGGTCACTCCAATACCCAGTTTCATGTCTATTCACAAGTTAGACCTCACATGCCTGGCCCGGGCAGGTCAGAAGGCACAGTGCTATTCGAACCCGGTCACTGCAGCAGTGGGATACCATATTAGACTGTATAAACTAACAACAATAACCTAACAGTAACGTAAAAGCAAATTTATCATTTTTGTCTTTTAGCATTTCCCCTCCATTTTACCCTAAAACTAATCATTCATTCATTCATTCATACATTTGAACCTGAAAGTAAAACACTACATTTCAATTTGCAGCCCATTGGTTCGAAGGCACAAAGTTAGACAGATATTTCCGTTTCAAACACGTCTACGACAGTGTGAGAAAAGGGTAATTCTTTATTCGGCTTGATAAATAAACCAGCATAACATGATGATCATGCTTTATAATGCTTCAGTCTCACTTCTGTAATAATGTGACAGTCAGTTCAGCCTCCAGATTTCACACTTTGAAAAAAAAAACTCCTTACAAGAACAATTGTTCAAATGATGTTTCATGCTTGCTCCAAAACCCACTTACACACTCTCAGATATACACAGGACAACCTCTCCGGCAATCATCCCGGCTCTTTTTGCTGCTTTTAGTGCATTATTTTGTGCTTTAAAAGCTCCACATAGAGTAGATCTCTTTGAAAAGAATGTATTTCTTCTACGTTTCTAAGAACTGATGGGAACAAACACCATCAGTTCTAAAACAGGCTTTTGATCCACTCTAATCATTTTCCAGTGCATCGGGTACTACTGGTAAACAAGCAAGAGTGGCTTTGTTTGTTCGTTCATGTATCATAAGCCTTAAACCTGGGACTCTAGGATCAAGGCAAGACCCTGAACTGGGCACCAATCAGATGGCAAAGTGTGAGAGCACTAGCAAAAATGCAGTAATACAGTGTATTGGGCACAGGGCATAACATACCTTACATAAATGCTACTATGTCGTTTCCTTTAGCAGCCTGGTCCATTGATGATTTCATTCTAAATTAACAGCTTAGTAGGAAGTAATTACAGTGGAAATAATAGATTACATGGGCCAAGTAAGAACATAATCCACAGGTAGCTTTGCTTTAAATGCCTTTATCTGAAGACGGACACATTTCGCTCAATATGGCATGCCTTTGTTAATTCTCATCAATGATCACTAATCAGATGAAAAAAAAACTAAGTAGGGCATTGATCTTTGTAATGGTAAAAGTTTGCAAATGAAGAATGCTATTTTGGTTCTTCTATATGTAAAATTAATTCAAAGTATTAAGAGTAATTCTATTCTCTCTCTCTCTCTCTCTCTTTCTCTCTC
>JAUZST010034811.1:0-28229 GCA_034779995.1 Parotocinclus haroldoi | reverse complement strand
TGTGTGTGTGGCTGTGTGTGTGTGTGTGTGTGTGTGTGTGAGAGTGTGAGCATGCAGTTTTTTGCCATTAAATATTACAATCTGTTTCCTACAGTCCCATTTTATATTCTTATTTCTGTTTGCCTCATCATTGTTTGTGTCTTACGGTTGTATTTGTGCTAACCTGAGGAGGGACTGCTATGTAAATGTGAGTAGTTATCTTAAACCTATAGGCTGCTTAATTCACTTAATAGGCTTCTCAGTTCTGAATTCGATTGTGTTACTTGCACATGTATGAATGTTAGCATCAGCTAGTTTCTAAGTGACAGTTTAGTTAACATTAGCTGATAGTCTGCCCTTTCATTTCCAGTGTTGGCTTGGCATTTAATTAGCAATATAGAATGTCATATACAGTGTTAGCTAATGTTAGCTGTTGAAGAATTTGTAGAGATAGCTTTTCACAGCTATATGTAACTAATTATTTTATTTTAATACAATGCTCACAAAACAATTGGGGATATTTCATTAGGGGATAGTTCAGCTTTAATTTAAGTGAGCAGTATATATGGTCAAACGCAAGGTCACAGAATAAAGAAAGGCTATTGAGTGGTCATAAGGACTTTGGTACTCATGATAAACTCACCTTGAGTTACTAAGGTCGTTCTGTCCACCTCGCCTCCTCTCCAATCCCAGCTTGGTAAAGATGCCCACTAGAACCATGATAGCCACCACACCACAGATAATGTAGACGATCATATGGGTGCGATCCCTGTCCTGATCGGACTGTACTTCAGTGTTAGTGGACACAGGTTTCCCTGTGTTGGCCCAAATCGGCGTATCGTAGTTGGAGCATGAGGTCTGGTCCAGCCGTTGCTGACGGAATTGGCAACAGAATCGGTAGAAGCAGGTGCCACAGCAGTAAAGGAAAATCCCTGAATTGCAATTAAATGGTGGGTCCCACTGACCCATCACATCGTAGTACCCTTGGCAACGGGTACCTGTTGGGGAAACTGCCTCCTTGTCCTCCAAGTGACCTGTTGGTGAGTTGAGTCCAAGAGGTAACTCGGATATCAGTGTGGGATCCACTGACTGGTTGGCCAGTAGCATGTCTATATCTGTGGTAGTCTCGTCCTGGGCATGTGAGGCCCATCCAAGTAAAGCAGTAATAACCATATGAAGTAGAAAGGGCAGACCTGCCATGATGCTTCAAATATGTACCAAATGCTTCAATTAAAAATATTAAATTGAAGTAATAATTACATTTACCTTTAAACAAACATATAAACAAATATATTACGTTATAAACATAAGTGGTAACAATATAGTTACCACTTACAAGACAAAGAGTTTACAGTAACTACTGTAAAAAAAAAAAAAAAAAAAAAAACAACTGGAAACACAATGGGTTTCCCAGTTGGAAAAAATATTAAATCAATACTTTCAGGTGAAATCCCGGAAAAACGCAGGTGCCTTGAGATGTGTTCGAGTCTACAGTCTCCACCATCAGAAGAGGCAATCTGATCAACAAATCAGTCATGCAGTACTTCCAAGCTGTTCTTGCTTAGTTTAAAGCAGTAAAGTTAGATATCTGGTGCTCTTCGTCCTTTCACCAATAATAAAAGTAATCCTGTGAAGTTAATTGCAGATGAGCATTCGGTAGCAATCCACTGCCCTCCATTCAGTCTAAATTCAGTCGTGTGAAAAGCAACAGTTCTGGATTCGACTGAAATTCATTCTCTCTGTCTGAACCCCACTCCCAGCATATCTGAGAGTGAGAGCGTGAGAGGGAGGGTTGGGGGTAGATGGGGAGGGGATTATATTTTCTATTCAGCTGCTGCTTACCGAGAAAAGAGCAGAAATCTATGTCAGGTTTAAGAACACCACTGTTTACATTTGTAAAGTGACTTTATGGCAGACGAAAATTATGCCTCAAAGTCATATTGTGAAAGGAGTCACTTCCGGCTGCTGTTCCTGTTCATCCCAAGCCTGTCATTGGAAACTGTTGTAAACATTCAGGAAAGAGATAAACACATTTGAGTGGCAGTATAAGCGCATGTCTGGGACTCCATGATTAAGTCCAAGGTTTCAACTCTTAAATCCTCTTCATGCATTTCTAAAATCCAAACCTGTCCAAACCCTGTTATGCCTTAGAAGATTCCCCCACCCACTGTCCATCAACATTCTAGTCTTCAGCAAGTCTTAAAAACATGCTTCATATTTAGAGAATTATTTAGTTATTAATTAAAGAAATTATGTATTGTTGTGCCAGTGATGTGCGATGGTAAAGTGTTGTGATGTGTGAAGTAGCTCTGCAAAAATCAAAACATGGCAAAAAAGCAATTTTGTAACGCTTGTTTTAAACTACCAAGCTCTTTACACTGCCTGGCCTTTTTCTTCCTACGCAACTTACTTAACATTTACTAGTTCTTTCTGAGAGTCGAAACTTTCCTTAATGAAAAATTCACATAGGAATAATGACATGAAACAGCAACTCTTTGTTTGTTGCTGAGTAAAACTGACCTCTTATCAATTACACGTTGTGTCTATAAACTCTCTGTCATCTAGTAAGCTGTTTGACAGGATGACATAGTCACCCGTGATGTCCTATGTGTGTCAGGACCACAGGAACGGCTCTGGTTCAGATCAAATAGGCGATGTCATCTAGGTCGTCACAACACATGGAGGGAGAATCACTGTCCCAAAATTCTTGTCATTCTTTATTTAATTCAGGTGTTCTCATCTAGTATAAGGTGACAGGAAATCAGAAGACCAAGCAGGATGGGTTAAAAGCTTTTTTTTATTGGGCACAACCAATTCACCCAGACAAACATCAAGTGAAGTCACATACTTAGTTCAAACAAGTGAGAGGGAAACAGTCTTATAGTCTATGAAATGTGTGAAGTGAAATGTCACTATAGCACCCCAAACCATACAGACAAGACCCAGGGTTAAAATAAAACTAGGAAAAGGATCATAAACAAGGTCAAAAAACGCAAATGTTCAAAGAACAAGGCTAAAGAATTATACTGAATTGAATTAATGATCAACATTATTCAAATTATTATGTAGGTTGTAAAATATGGACAAAATGCCACACTGAGCTTTTGGTTCACAGTGATACACAACATGGGGGGAAAAAGATTCTGAGGCTACCAGGGAATGCTTTAACATTGTATTTAAAACAAGGTTTTTCCTTACAAGTAGTATAAACTACATAAGAGTTTTTCTCAACTCAGCAGAGACATCAAATATGAATTTATTATTTATTTATAGTTTTTATAAATATTTTATATCTCTCTTTCTGTCTCTCTCTCTCTCTCTCTCTCTCTCTCTCTCTCTCTCTCTCTCTCTCTCTCTCTCTCTCACTCACTCACAGTGGGGGTCAAAAGTCTGAGTGTTACTGAGTGTTAATGAAAATGCTTTTGTTTTTACTGTTCCCAAATTTAATACAATGGTTTTCATTACAAATCCTGTAATTAGCATAACAGTAAATGGGGTCCCCCTGCAATGTATTGGTGCACCGTCTAGGGTTGTTCCTGCCCTTGTGCCCAGAGATGCGGGGTGGGCACTGGCTGGTCAGCGACCACGTGTGGATTAAGTGGAAGATAATGAATGAATGACTGAGTAAAGGGGGGGAAAACTGGCTTGAATCCAGTTTGGATTTCTGGTTCATGTGGAGGAAGGAAAATACACAGTAAGTAAGAAGCGAATATATATTAAATATGTGTTTATTATAAATGTGTATTCTTAATATATAGTTAAAATCTTATACACACAGATTTACATTTACGGCATTTACCAGATACCCTTATCCAGAGCAACTGATACAATCAGAGTCCAGTACTTTAACCGCTAGATCCTGCAGTCCCAAAGATTTCTATCATGGCCACCTAACCTAAACCCACTGAGCATTTATAGCTGCACTGGAAGACAGATAAAGCCAAGCATTCGGTAACATAGCAAGATATATTTTAGAATATTGTGAAATCATGCTGGGATAACAGATTTGTGAAGCCATATAAGTACATACTGTCATTACAGCTCAAGTAAGAACATACCAAATAATAATACATGATCTTTCCTTTGCTTTTTGCTCTAAAATATTATGCTAGTTGCATGATTTGTAATGATAAAACTCTCTGGAATACACAGGGCATACGCATACGATTCTGGGCATGGATCCAAGACAAGACGATGGATCTGTGTTTAATCGAATATACTGTGTGTTCAGTACTGCTTCATTAAGATGTTAAGTAAGAGTTTGGGTTAGAAACCTGCACTCCAGCTGATATATGACAAATTAAAGCTGCAACTATGAAATATATATGAATTACATTTATGGATTTTGAGGCAAGTGGTCTTGATAGCCTTGGGTCAATTTTTCAAAATTAACAGGCATTCATACTGGTGTGAATAGGTGGAGGGCAAAACACTGTGGTCAAAAGTAGGCAAAGTGATCCAGTATTCTCACCAAATTTGTCTGTTCACACTATCTTTTTAATGTGACCTATTTCTGACATTCTTCTGAACAGTTCCTGCTCTAAAACTGACATACATGCACACAATGCCCCACGTGAACCGCTCGTCCACAGATAGACAATCAGTCAACACAGGCACTTCTTTAATGATCATGTTAAAATAGGTACTTTATTCTGCCACTTCTTTGGTTTGCATCTTTGGTTTCACTAAATGTCACTTTTAAGCTTTTTATTTTACTTTGAATTTAGACATTGTCAGCTGAGTGGATGCAATATGTGAATTATTTTTGGAACTGTTCCTTCTTTATCCCACCTCTGGAAGCATTCCTCACCGCTGCTGTCCATTTTTCCTCAGTGTGCATTAATGACAAATGCCAAGTAAGAATGACATAAAGTCTCAGGAATTGCGATCTGAGGCACAATTTCCATATATTGGATGTTTCGTATTTCAATATCACATATGAAAGTGACTGACTAAACTGAGCAAAAATGTCAGATTGAATGTGTTTTTATCACTACCACTGCTGTAAAGATAACACATCTGTAAACAGATGATGAAAAAGATCTGAGTTGGATCTGAGTCACTTTAACGGATATGTAAACATAGCATTTCTCTCTTTCTGAATTCTGGAGCTGGATGATAGCATAAATGCCATGTAAAATTACAGGGAAGCCTACAACTCAAACACACACACACACACACACACACACACACACACACACACACACACACACACACACACAGAACAGCAAAATGTCACCACAAAATAAAAATATCTGATCTTTCTATCTTTGTGTGGACATTTGTTCCCTACAATGATAAACACAATGGAAATGGAGTGTCATATGTTGCCCTAAAAGTCCTCTGGATATGTGGTAGCCTACCGGTTCCAGGGTTCATATCTCACCTCTGCCAAGCTACCATTTTGTGACCTTGAGCAAGGTCTTTAACACACAATTGCATGATTTATAAAAATGTATCAAGTCGTTCTGGAAAAGAGCACTTTCTAAATACCATAAATGTAAATGAATGGGTTACCCAGAATTACTTCCAGATTGCAGTGTGACTGACTGTGATGGACTTGTGCCCAATTTTTTTATAGTCTCTGGACCTATCATGACCTTCACCAAGATAAAATGGTTACTGAATTTGAATGAACAAATGTCCATTAGTTCAGTCTCTGACATTTCTAAAATGTGACATGGTTTCGAAAGATCTCTTCTTGATGTCTGTGCATTCTCCGGTCTCGTAATCTCCTTCTCCCTCCAATGACTGCAACTGCATGCATCTGTTCTAACTGAACTTTGCCGCTTTGGGGTGGCTTTCACATTTGATACTTTGGACCCTTACATTAAAACATCTCTAATTATATACTTATTTCTTAACTCACCACCTATATGTGTTTTAATTAATGATGTCATACCTACATTCTTTTTATGAACCTGTACTTTTTCCAGTTGCTATCACCTCCAGGTGCTTTTACAGAAACAAACTTTAAGTAAAGAATGACCTAAATCTTTGTGTTTTAAGGTTCACTTGACTAAAGTGCGAGCCTTTTGACCACACTATGTTTCTCACAGCTTCTTTTGCCCTCTGCACCACACTGCTGGGATTGCTTTTATCCTCACAAAAAGACACACAGACACAAACACAGTCTAGCTCTGTCAGTCTTCTTCTCTCACCAGAGCGCCTCTCATGAGACCAGAAAGTGTCTGCACCTTACCTTTAACATCAACATTACAAAAGTAAACTCCTTTTAAGGGCACTATTTCCAAACTGATCATAGTTAGCTACCGCTGTAATAAAGCCTCCACTCATCTTCCTATATTTTTCTCTCATACTTTGCACTTTGATTGCTATTGAGTTACATATGGTTTGCCCACATATAGCTGGTGCAGAGGGACGACTTTGACTCTCTTGGTAATAAGGAAAGAGGAAAAAAAAGCTATTACTAAACCATTATCACAAACAAAGCAGTAACCAATAATAATAAAAAAAACAATAATGATAAGAAATTGGAAAGTTAATGAAGAAGACAGACAGTTGTCAGAGGGCTGTAAAAGATAGGACTTTTATCGATGCATTTTGTACAAGCAGACATTTAAAGACTCTTTGGTGCCTTATTACACACCATAAGTGTGTTGCTTATTTATTTAATGTCACATCAGCATCAATGGCTATTCATGAAGGGAGCAAGATTATAATGATACTAGTAAGATGCACTCATTCATTCATTTTATTTCATGCCTGCAACACATTTCAAAAAAGGTTGGTATGGTAAAGTTGCCATTCCTTCTCACACTTAGCACTTAACAAAGAGGATAGCGAGTAATTTAGTGTTTCAGGTGTTAGATTGTCCATTCCTCCTGCAAATGCGTCTTGCAACAGTACTGATGCTCAACAGTACAGGGTCGTCATTGTCTCATTGTCCCATCGTGGCCTTTGTAATGTGTGCAGCATGTAATTTTGCAGTGTCTTGTTGAAAAATGCATGGACCTTCCTGCAAAAGATCCTGAACAGGCATTCGTACTGGTGTGAATAGGTGGAGGGCAAAACACTGTGGTCAAAGTTAACAATCAAACCAATACTATGTTCACACAGCAGGCAAAGTGATCCAGTATTCTCACCGAATTTGTCTGTTCACACTATCTTTTTAATGTGATCTATTTCTGACATTCTTCTGAACAGTTCATGCTCTAAAACTGACGTACATGCACACAATGCCCCATCTGGAAAAAGATCCTGAAAGCAGCATAAGTTGCATTAAAAAACCTTTTCTGCATTAATGCATTAATTTATCTGGCCACAGTACACATTTCTGTGTGATGGTCCATCCTAGATGTGTCTGAGGCCAGAGACATCAACTCTGCTTCTGTACATGTTTAACATACATTTTTTTCCAGGGTAAGGTTTTAAGTGGCATTTGTGAATGTAACTGTGTACTGCAGAGATTGACAAAGATTTGCCATTATTGTCATTATCATATCAGCTTCTGGATATAGTGTCATCTGAGGGATCGGTGATCATTGTTCAGTTGAGGCACATTTAAAACCTCATTACAAGCTCTGAATTCAATTATTTGTTCTGCCACTGAAACAATCAGTGCCTTTTTTTTTACGTTTGACATTTCCTTTTTTCCTCCTGATCAGTGTGTATCCTGTGTTCTATTAGGGTTTTTGAACAGATAAGGATGTGCCCACTATATCTGTTCTACAATATTCTTATTTTTCATGACTTTCCTGTCGTTTTTAGATGTCCTCTCTACCATCATGAAAAAAAGAGCCTGTTATGTGTTACTTTGCTCATCTAAGATGAGCCCATTGTAGCGTGAAATATGTTCTTACTGAGATGGAGGGGAATTAACTGAAGGAGAGCAGCTCAGTGGATTTGCTGATAAGGTGAAGGAAGTGCAGAGTGAGAGAGAGATTAGTATGAAATGAAAGAAATAAAAGAAGGTTAAACAGCTACAAGTCATGGAGTAGCTGAGCAGGCATCATTTCAAAACCAATTTGATGGAACGACACCAAAACCAACACACCTTTGGAGGATTTGTAAATCTGTACCAACGAAGCATGTAATTAAACCATTTCCAATCTATAACCATTACTTGTCAGTGATTATTTGTTATTTATTTACTTGGATTTAAATGAACAAAGTCTAAGTCAAAGTCTAAGTGTCTAACCAAGTTATATGAGTGTAAAACAAAAAATAATGGGTCAAATGTAGATAAGTAAGGTACGTTTATGTAATGTACTGTGTGTGTGTGACTGTGTGTGTGTGCCTTATGATATATTGGCGCCCAATCTAGGGTCGTTCCTGTCCTTACGGCCAAAGTTGCTGGGTGGGCACTAGCAGGCCCACGACCCCGTGTGGACTAAGTGGAAGATAATTGATGAATGGATATATATATAGAGAGAGAGAGTGACATGGTTACAAAAATGAAAGGTACAGAGGCAGTATGTAAGAGAAGGCACGACTACAGAGAAGAAGATTAATAACTAAACACAGAACTGCAACTCAAAACAGGTACAGTACAGCATCCAAGGTGTGGGATAGTCACAACTCAGAAACACACAATGGAGAAATTGGCATCTATCACCTGCAACCAAATAATTTCCATCTCACTTGACCAAAGGCAGGATGCAAACCACGAGGCTCTGCATTGTGAGACAAGTGCTCTATCAACACAGCCATCTAGGTGCCTTTGGTTTTCAGTTTCAAACATCAGAGCAGGAACATCCTGATGCCCCCCCCTCTCTAGGAGACCACAGGGCATGGGCCCACATTTTAGCAGTCTGACTTGTTGAGGATGATCCAGCTCATACCTTTGTAATTTAATTGATATCTAATATATTCTACAGGTATCTAGGTCCTATCCTAGGTCTTCACTGTCTAACTCATGCCTCAGCAGGGGATATGTATTCAATTAGTCTCATGGTTTAGCCACCATATTACATAGTATCTATCGTTTTTTTAGAGCTAGGCCATTCATTCTTTCTAAAAGATGTATTTTATACCACATGATCATGAGAACAGGCTATTTAGTAGTTGGTTGTATAGACATATACATAGACAAAGCAGTAATTCCACCGACAACCAAAAAAAAAAGCTCAGAGGAAGACAAGAAACAAACAAGAATGAAATAAGTACAGAAAGGAGTTGATGTGCGAAGCATAACAATATGCCCACGGCCAGCAACCGATTATAAAACAGCAAGCCATCACTCTATCTTAAACCGTCTGAACAACACAAATCAAAGCATTGTTATTAATCTTCACTTTCAACTTATCAAAATCATCATTTTAATGTAACACATAAAAAAAACCCTCATCTTGGCCAGAAAGCAATTTGAGTATCTCAGATGAATATGACTTTCGTTTTAATGTTTTTGGACACCTTTCATCTAGCAATATCTACACATTATTCTTGTTCTCTCTCCATTTTAGTAAATGAAATGTCTCATGTCAATCTTGAAATGGACAAATATAATGACAACAACTTATATTGTGTATAATGCCCTAAATGGACAAAGATACAAATGCAGATCCTGCTCATGCTTCATTCTAGGAAGATGTGCTGGAGCGAAACAATGGCAGAGCTTTTGAGTCAGCTTTTTATTAACTCTTCGTGCAATATGCATTTATGGTATTTCCTGTTTTTATTGTCTCAAGACACCACTGTAGTGATACAGGGAAACGCTGATTGGTGAACAGTGCTGGGAAAAATATTCCATTAAGTATTACAACTACAATGAAAAAGTAATGGCAATATTTTACTTACCTGATGCTAAATTCTCTCACACATCCTCACGCATTACAATCAATCCTCATTATCCTAATGTACTTCATTCCTGAACCTATAATTTCCTTCAGGGAAATTGCTAACTCATTTCTGTATAGTTACAGGATTTAGTTATAATGTAGTTCATATTATACTATAGTCAACTCAATCAGTTTCTACAGCTGATCAATCCAATTCAGCTTTGCAATTGTGCTAGCACACCTGGCAGCACAGGGCACACATCACACGTATACACACACACTCAATCATTCAGACTGGGACAGTTTAGATATGCCAGCAGACCTAACGCAGATGTAATATGTATATTGTCACAGGGAATCGCTGATTGGCCCTCCAGTCTGGAAGGGCTGATTCCTGGAAAGGCTTTTCTGTCATGACCAGGGTTTCAATCATCATGTATACTTATGGCTCACAGCAGCTATCTTCGGTCAATAAACAATGCAATGTAAACAGATATACACTGCTCGTATATATTAAGGGATATTTTAAAATGATATATCACCTAATGAAAGGTACCCTAATTTTTGTAAGCAGTGTATTATTAACTCAAAATGAACTACTGACTTCAGCAAAAGAAAGGATGTAGTTATAAGGCGAGAGATAAGGTGCCTTTCAGAACCCTATTTACATCCACAATTGCCCCCAATTGCCATTTAAATCTGGTTAATGTTTTAAATAACAGATTAGGTGATTAAAATATCAGAACACAACTCAAAATCAGGAAGAGTTGAGAAAGTGTAGAAAATTCAGATGTAAAAAATGAAATGTCTTACATTTACTTTCTGGTCAACGTCATGCCATTTGTTGATAAACATCCATTCCTCAATTTAAAGCCTGGTCCACATTCCAAATATGTTGGGAAAGAGACAATTTGGAACTAGTACAAAAGCAGTCTTTTGAATAGCAGAACATCTGAGATGTCTGATCCATCAGACAGCACCGTATCAATTACTGTCATTCATTAATAACCACATGAGCAAGGGATTAATTTGCATACCATTATCAAGTGTCACTTTAAACTTTTTTTTTCTGTGTGAAAAGGTTTGTGTTAACAATGTCCAGAAGTGGCATAATTTTTTGGCTCAGAGGTATCTGATGTTGTTGGCTATACTTGGATACGGTCATACAAATTTATACCAACCGGAAATCATACAAGAGAAATGGCATGTCGAAATCTTATAATAATGGAAACTATATGCTGATACACACAATGAAATTGTTTTTTGGCTTGGATATATATTCAGTATACTGAATCACAATGGCATACGTATCTATTGACTTTTAAGAGCCCTTTTTTAGAGTTCTCTGTGTGCTCATATGACAGTGATTCCTTTAAATCCTACTGATACAACTAAAAGGGTTTTATATAAACAGAGATAAAGAAGTAGGAATGTTCATTTTGAATGTAATGTACTTGTACTTGTTGGAAGTACAGAAAAAAAACCCGAAATTGAGTATATTCAGTGTGATAACAGCAATATATGATCATTATCATATGTGTAGAGTAATTAGAGTAACGCGCTACCTCTAACACCATTGGTGAACAAGAGATTAGAGCAGAAGGACGTGCTGGATGAAGACAGCCCCCATTTATGAAGCTGAAAAAGTGAGACCATAAATGGGAAATTTGGTCTAATGAACATACAAGTAGGAAGAACAGCAGGAAAAATTAAGTGAGGAATTGACTATGCAGACTCAAAATGGGAGCGATTATGCAAATGAGGAGAAATGAAAGACAAAAATAAGGAAGCGAATACCCAAAGCAACCTCCTTGGTGATTAGAAATACTCTGGTGAGATGCATGTGAATATATCTGTATCATAAACAGAGAAGTGGGTTTGATGCATCAAAGGGCTCTCTGTCAAACTTGACCTTTACAAACTGAAAAGAGATGCAAATGGTTGGCCACTCACTGTGTTGATTTCATTATTATTGTGAACTGGTCTGGATGCACATTGATCCACCAAGAAAACCCGTCAATCTTCTCAGCATTTAATAGTAAAATCTATATTTAAACATCTTCAGTTCAGTATTTATTACAGAACTCAACATGTCAAAGAAAGCCCTCAGGGAAGAAATGAAAAGGCTGAAATGTTAGTGGAAGTCTGGTTTAATCTGCATGTACAAAACCAGCATTTGGGACAGTATGGAAAATGACTATAAACACTATAAACAGTGTTTCTTGTATTTACTTTGACTCTTATTTCATTGCAGACATGATGAACCTGATATGATTCATGTTTTGTCTGGTTAACTTTTTGAAACTTTAATGTGTCCACTCCTAACATCCATTGCTGCATTTCAGGCCTACAACACATTCCACGAAAAGTTGGGACAATAAGGCATTTACCACTTTGTAATGTGTTTGTTCCTTTTCACCACACCTAACAAAACAGTATAGAGGATGATAAGCGATTTAGTGTTTCAGGTGTTATTTCATCCCATTCTTCCTGAAAACACGTCTTAAGATGTGCAACAGTGCGGGATTGTCGTCAGATTTTCCACACGATGATCTCTGGAAGGCAGCAGAAATTGCTCTAAGACCTCAATGTACTATTCTGCATTAATGCTGCCATCACAGAAGTGTAAATGACAATGAATTTTGGACGTGTTGCTGTTATTTGTCTGGATGGTCCTTTTCCTCTGTGCTCTGGAGCACAAAACATTTATTTCTTCCAAAAAAGGACCCGGAATAGTGATTAATCTGAACACAATACAGGTTTTAATTGTTTGATAGTCCATCCTAGATGCTTCCAAACCCAAAGGAGGCACCACTGTATCTCGACATGGTTCACATGGCTTAGTTTTTGCACAAAGTTTTAAGTAGCAGTGTTAATGTAATATTGTAATGCAGTACATGATAAAGGTTTGCCAAAGTAATCTCTTGCCCATATAGTTCTATCAGCTACTACTTCCTGATGTAGTGCCATCAAAGAACTCAGGTGTTCAGCTTAAGCTTGCACTCTTGGCCTTAACACATTGAAATTCCTCCACATTCATTGAATCATTGAATTCTATTACGCACTATAGAGGAAGAAATTTGTAAATCCATTAACATTTCAATAATATTCGCACACATTTGTTGAAAACTGGAGATCGTCTGCCCACCTTTGCTCCTCAGAGGTTCAGTCGTTCCTAGATGTTACTTTTGTACCAAATCATGATTACAATCACCTGTTGACACCATCTGTCTGCATTCATTCATTCACCGTCTGTTCAGCTTTAAATTTGCCCCGTCCCTCTTTTTTGCAGTGTGTTGCAGACCTGAAATGCAAGAACTGATGTTTATTAACAAATGTACAAAATGGAACTGATAAATGCATAACATGCATATTTGTTAGGATAAATACTGCTAGCATAAATTATTATAAGGGAACCTGAATATGATGACTAAATGTTAGAAGAACATCTGAGAAAAGAACAGAAAAGGGGAATTTAAATGAAACTCCCTTTACCAACGTTGTTCTTACACTCGACAGCCAAGGACTCATCTCAGCAGAGACTGAGGATCTGAAATCAAAGGCAATTGACACTTATTGAAGTGAGTCACTGATGTGGCACAATGAGGTGAGAAATTAGTTGCATTTCAAGTTTTTTTTTAAGTGTTTGCTTATATAGATCCTGTAGATGTTTTTTGTTTTTGTCATCTCATCGGTTGTCCAAAAAAGCTGCCTGGTTGCATGCCAACTACTGGCAAATATCAAGTATTATAATATATTGTATTAAATATTATATTGTTGACAGCTCAGCTCCTTAGTTTTAAGATTAAATCTTTTCAGAAGGCATTTATTTATTTTCCTTGTTATGTCCGTATATTAATGAACACTTATATTTGGCGCAATCTATCCCCATCCATGTGCTCTGTAGAAGAAAAGTTTCAGACGGCTATCGGTTAATATCACTTCTGGGAACTACTCCTGGGAAGACATAACTGAGCAGTTTGCTGGCGGAATCCATCAAAAATGTGAAATAATAATGTTTTTTAAACAAGTTCAAGTTACAAAGGCGATGCTTACTGTCTGGTGACGGGGTCAACCACCTAGCCAGTTAAAACTCCACCTGGAAATGGGTCTGCATACTTGATGTTATGATGTCATTCAAGGTGGGTGTCAGACTGATACTGATATTTGTGAAATTCATCAGGATATCAAGGACAGGCTATCAGGACACAGCCGAGGCTGATATGGAGTCCATTACAAAGGGCTAGATGTGATGTCGCTGTCATTTGCAGATGACATTGTCTTATTAACTCCAACCAGGCAGACCTCCGACATGCACTCGAGCGTTATTCTTCTGAGAATGAAGTCCAAGTCCGAGGCCATGGTATTCCAAAAACATAGATATTCTCTTCAAGCGAGTGCAGAAAAGATGACCCTAGTACAGTTCTAGTACCTTGGCTACTGAGGTGGCTTAGAGGTTAAGCTACTGCAACAAGACCAGATGGTCCATAGTTGAAATCTTTCTGCCAAACTTCAACTGATGGGACTTTAAGCAAGACCATTAACCTACAATTGGCTGGACTGTTAAGTTGCATCAGTTTTAAGTCATGCTGGGTAAGAGCTTCTGCTAAATTTGTAAATGAAAGGCATTTCTATCCACCCCTATGGACATGAGCTTTGTGTGGTGAATGAAACAGTAAGGTATCAGGTGCAGCAGAAATGCTCCCATACAATGTAGCTGGGTTTACTCTTCATGATGGGGTGAAGATTTGACAGTCCAGGGAAACTCAGTATGGCCACTGCTCCATCGGTTCAAGAGGAACCAGTATAGGTGGATTTGGTATCCCAAATGAATGCTCCATATATGGCTTGTTCCTCCAACGAAGACCTCAGGGCAGACCCAGGACCTGCTGGAGGGATTATATGTTGGTTCTAATTATAATTTGGTTTGGGAACATCTGGGGATCATCCAGGAGAAGCTGGTGTCTGTGGCCAGGGATGTCTGGGCTGACCTTTCCAGCTTGTTGCCACCATGATCTTTGCCAGGAAAAGCAGAATGAAACTGAGAATACTGAGAAGTCTTTTTGAGAGAACTTCAATTAATGGGGAAACATTTTTAGAGGCGCTATGACAGTGGATGCAAATCTCAACATGACATATTGTTATATTAACATATATGCAGGATATCATACATATTTCGCTTAAAACACTTAATCTTCAGGGATGCAGGGAAGTACAATGTTTACTTACAACAATGTCAATTATTATTAGTGAATAGGCCATATATATATATATATATATAACTCAACATTCATTGCTGCGTTTCAGCCCTGCAACAAAAGGATATGCCTTTATAAGAAAGCAATGCCAAACAAGCCAAATCAGAAAAGGTTCATATAAAATATGCAAATCCTTTCCAACCTTTCCAATATTGTTTACAGAAAAAAATAGTTGCTGGCAAACTGAACACCCTCTGTGCAGTTTTGCTTCTCAGTGACTCAAAGTTCAAAGGCTTTCGCTGATACGACCTTTGTACCAAATATTTTGTATTAGGTATGCATAAGGATAAATGCTTTATGTTTACAGTCTGTCGTTAACTAGTGACAGTTACACTTACATTACACTTAAGAAAATCAGTACATGCTGTACACATGCTGTAGTTGTTCAGCTTACTACTGCCACTTAGTGGTCAGTTTTGTCATTACGCCACAATGACCTAAGTTTTACGAACACAATAGCAAAAGGGATTCAGGTCGTCAGTTAAAGATTGCAAACGTCCTTAAAAATATCTTGTTGACCAATCAAACCGAAATCTAAACCTAAATCAGCTATTATGAATAACGTTACTTAGTCCAGTCTGTGTTTATTATTTTTATTGCACATTATGTTAGCATAGATCACATTTAGAGTGACCAATTAACCAAATTGACCTTTTGGATGCCTCTGCAGAAGACGTACTTTTGTCCACATCCTTTACAAAAACCTACCAGTTAATTTCTTTCTGCAACATCACGGCAGTGACCTGACACACCTTTAAAGGCAAGAAGTGATTCTACCAAACACTGAATTGATTTAGTGTTTATTTATATTACACAGAAAAAAAGCTTTGACAAAATATATTTCAGGTGTTTCAGTGTTTAACTTAACCCAGCAATAAATGTTATGTTTGGTGTCTGACGTTTACTTCATTAGTAATGCACAAGAGATAGAAGGCTAATGATCCCAATAGGTGAAGAAGGCTAGCTGTTTTCCATATGCAATGCTTGCTAAAATGTTATACTTACTACAAGCACATCAGGTTGTTAAGCCATCTCTAATAGACTTTCTTTACAAATACCCTGGTAGCACTTTGTTCAAGCAACGGGAAAGACAGCTGGAAGTCAAAAGTCTCTCAGAGATCAAAGGCAAAGCTCTTATAGGAGAATTTTTTTAAATGTAATGACACGATACCTATACATCACGCATCATCATAAACCTCATGGCCATGATGTCTTTTGCAAGCCATAATATAGACTGTTTTCCTTAACTTGGCGACAAAAGCCTTGAATATCCAGTGTAAAATACAAAGCAGCAAATCTGGAACACAAAAAACCTGGCAGACAGAAAACCATACAGTATATACCAATCAGGAAACGGCATGCATTCGTTTGCATCCCCGACTGGTCCTGGTCCTGCTCCTTTCCAAAGCACAGTCTACCTCTGTCCATAGGCTCCATTGATTGTATTATTTCCAGATGCTGTGGAAGTGTAGGAATCAATCAGAGGGCGCAGGACTTGTCCCAAAGGTCTGTGGAAAGCAAACAATTTCATTAAATGCAGTGCTAACCGAGCCCAAACATACATATACATTCATGCATACATTCAATCTTACTGTATATTTTAGAAACAGATTTAAAAGAGGCAAAGCCAGAGACCGAGAGAACATGGAATCAACTAGTCACAACTAACTGATGATACCATTGGCAGTTAAGAGCAAGGTACGTTGGCTAAACACAAAACATGTTTAGAACTGTTAAAGGCGGCCTCTGTGGCACTTGATGTTTCCAACGATCAGTTAATACAGTTGAACCACACGATGTGAATTTCAGATGTGAATATTCAGACAGCAGGAGCAGTGTTATTTCATTTCTTATTGGCTCACAGCACCCATGCAACTCCTCTGCTCACATTCATTCTTACTGAATGTTTTAGTTTGCTAGTGTGTAAACAAAATGTAAATGTGATCTGCTGTGTTTCTGTTAGCACTTTACTATATAACTGACCACCTTCCACTGAGTGGAGGTTAAAGCTAAATTCAGAATTCTACCTCCATTCATTACACTATACTGATACATACAGGACATGCAATATGATTTCTTATATCTAACATTGGGATCATAATGCATTATGGCATTGGATAGAGGTTCAGACAGTGGGTTTTGGTAATACAATAGTATAGCATTTTGAATCGAGGGAGTTGAAATAACCAGGTTTGACTGTATCATACTTCTACACTTAGTTATCTAGCACTGATATGATCCTACTAGTGAATAAATGCAATGTCATTTTTACAAGGTGCACATGTGTCATGGCTCCAGTTTGCTATCCAACCAACGTAGTAACCCAGGCTCAAATCCCAGTGGTGCCTTCGAGCCAGGTGAGGTTTCAAGCAGCACTCGTCCGGTCAAACTTGTCCGGTCTAAGGAGGGGGAGGCTGGATGAAAAAGGATCATCCCCCAGTAATAAAATAGCTAGCCGACATAGCCTTGTGATAGACTGGCACCCTGTTGGCCTGCACAATGTGAATTCCAGTGTCATCTTTGGACAACCCCTCCCCCTGCTTGCAAAGAAAAGCTTTTAAACACACACATCAATGCTGGAGACTTACGTGTCAAGCACCTCAGACGGCAGGTCAGTAACGTATGATGGAATTTTCTTTCCTGTTAAAAACTGGGCCACTTCATTACTGAAACTGTTACAGTTGTGTTCAAACAGATTGTATCGTTCTCCTCTAGAGAGAGAGAGAGAGAGAGAGAGAGAGAGAGAGAGAGAGAGAGAGAGAGAGACAAAGACAAAAATAAAAACAATGATAACATGTATTGAATATGTTAATTATTTATGCACTCTAGCATTGGTAAATGTCATTTACAGTACATAAGTAAAATAAGTTTGCTCAAACCTATATGTAGACTCTCCCAGAGATGAGATATATTCTTGAAATATATCACTATTCACCTCTGTGTTGCCCAGATCCACTATGGCATTGGGTTCTCCCAACAGTGTACCACCCTGAAAAGATAAACACACTATGACTGTGGTTCTTTCACAACACGTTTATTACTCAGCAGTTTACAAAGTCCCAGCGTGTTTTTACCATTTTACTTCTATATTAAGGTATTTATTTATTTATTTATTTATTTAGTCCTGGGCAACAAATGGGCCGACCTTAAAATGAAAAAGTGGTCAATAAGATCAAGGAAAAAGGCTAAAACAGGAAAATTCACTGGTACACAAAGACAAAATCATGACAAGAGTTCAATGTTTAATATAAATCAAATAACAACCTTTGGATGTTCAAAATCTTACAAAGTATTTTTAGTATCATAGTTTTTCATTTGGTAATCAGCCACAGTCCATCATATCATTGTTTTTGCTTCGTCATAGTCCAGATTTGAACCCTATAGACAATATTTGTGCTCACAATAAATTAGCTGGGAAACCCTTATCAACCACTCATTAACTTTTTGAAGGCATTACCATTGAGTGGAACGACGTTTATTCACCAAATTATGCCTGTTTCGTGCTCAGGAATATATGTGAACAGTCACAGCAGCAGAAGGAAACGAAGGCTAAATAATAATGAAAATGGTTTGAACATCTTACAGGTGGGCAGTGTATGATTCCTTGTGAGCCAAAGAAATATTCCACTCCATGGATCACTATTGACGTGTGCCTATGTAGAAAAACAAAACCTTCACTTTTACACTGCTAGTAAAATCCACCACAGTTCAAGACACAGTTAATTATATGAGAGATTATTATTATGAACGAGACAGGAAACAAGTCTTGGCACCCGGAAAAATGGATATGTATGTTAAATACTTACCATATTCCTTCAAGCTGTTTTCCTGTCAATCAGAAAGAAAGGGTTTCCGCGTTTGAACGTGTTAATGTTTTCAAGCAAATGCTATTAAAAAGTGAAACTACAAGTCAACTACAAATCACTACTAAAGCTAAGAATGCTATTTAAATCGAGTTGGCTTACCTAACAGCACTGGACTGAGCTGTCGAGCCATTCCTTGTGACACATCATAAATATACAGCTTTACATTGTAATTCTGATCTTCCATCACTAACAGCGATTATTAATTGGCGTCAAATCACCAGCTTTAGCGAAGTAATATCAGATGTCACTCTACGCCTTCAAACAGGTTAATCAACCAAAGTTACGTGTAACCACACAACTCTGAACTGTTGTTCAGATAAACCACCATAGATTTGTTCCTGACTTCAACACAACATCAGCAGATCTGACTGACAATATGAACCAGCATCGTAAATCGAAACACACAGGTTTCGTTTTCACACGCAGCAGGTGGCGATATGAACACTGTATAAATACGTGTCTTACGTTGCGACTTTTGTAACAAAACATGAATTTATGTCCCTTTTGAGCATGCTTTGCTTATACGTTACATCTAGTCTGTAGCTTGTAATACCCTCAGCATTCTGCATTTATGTGACCGATTGGATTTATGCTGATTCATGCTCAACAGAGACGATCCCAAGAAAGAGTCGATTCACATATTCATTCCAGGTATTGAGAATGACTCGTCGGCTCATTTATTCGGCTGAACTAGGTAGTAGGAACGCGACTAGCAATGTGATTGGTTGAAGTGATGCACTGCTTTGCTCGGATTGGTTTGTGCTACCATCGCTCAAAAGGCAGCGAAAGCGCCATGGGATTTGTAGTTATTTTTAAACCGACTACTAAAAATTATACAGGGAGCTTTAGGGAGATTATTCGGTTCTTGTGTTCTGATTGAAGCTTCATAACAAATAAACAATAAAATATAGCCTATACAGTGTTTAAAGTAATGGTACTCTGAAATATGATGGCCCTCAAGAACAACTGAGGTTAAGTTAATATTCTCAGTGTGACTCAAAATATAATATTAAGCACTAAATCAATACGGTGCTGTTAGGGATCCAGAACTGACGAGAGATTTTGTGAACTTGTTACACTGAATCAATATATTTGATTCTCAAGCACTTCATTGCACGCTGCTATAATTATTAAAATCACAACCTCTATCTACATCTGTATTTTAGCATAACTTAGCTAAGCTTAAGTTATGTGTAATAAACATTTTATCATTAAGCAAGGTATCCTGCAAAGTGATTCAGGTAAGCTATATAACTTACAACAACTTACTTAAGTTATATAATTTACAACATTAATTAAAATGACATAAAACACTGAAAAATAGCATTCTGTTTAGCTGTCCTTGATCTATAATATCACTATATATATATACATGATAATATGTATAGATATGTATAATACACAATATATATGAAATGATTTTTTGCATTGTTGTGTCACTCCATAATCCATCTATGCTCTAAATATTTTTAAAGAAATTTATTTTGGGCAACTCATTACAATTTTGGGAGTAACAACAAGCAAATGGCATCAATTCTGTGGAATGACATATATAATGCCATAATCTTTCTGACTAAGTGCCTCTCACACAGAATTGTTTTATTTATTTCAGGATGAAACCAGCTGCTCCTTCAGCATTCCACTACTAGTAGTGCATGTTAACACAAATATTCAGCATGGTTGGAAACATGCTTTCAGGGCATCGTGATAAAGATTAGGAAAGGCCTACTTTTCTTACACAAGTCCAAGTTGGTTTGCCTACTTGAAAATGCAGTCGAAAGCCACACTGAGCCAGGTCTTATTGTCTAACATAAGAAGCCAACTTTACAATCTTGTTCCTCATCTAATAATGAGGCCTTTTAGGAGAATAACGGTTATAAATACTAATAACCAAGTTTTGGATGTCCACTAGGTGTCTGTGTAATGTGTACCTCAGTGTACTTTAAAACTCTAAACCAAAACTGTACGGTCTATTTTATATTATATATTTGGCATATAATTTATATATATTAACTTTATCGTATTTAATTTTAATTTGATATCCAAACCACGAAATACTCCTATTATTTTTCAAAAAAGTTATTTTGACTCTGAACAATTGTTGGAAGACTACTTGAACAGCCCTCCCTTCAACAGTGGTTCAGAGCAGGCGTGCATTTCCGCCTGCTCGAGATTTTCATTCTGACTCTGTAATTGGTGGAACCGATTCAATGCTTCGATCTGATTGGTTTGGAGCGCTGTCAATCAAAGCGTCTTCGGGCGCAAACAGAGCGCGAGGTTCAGTAGTTTTGCTAACTAGGGAAGTGGATTTCTAACACGTTATCCGTACAAAATAGTGAGACAAACCTGGTTTTTACTTAAGAGAGCTGTTTTGTTTTCTATAACTTGAATATATTGTGGAAAATTGTGCCAAAAGCATCAATAATCCGTTGTTTACCTGGAGAAAGTGAGGAATGGCTGAGTGGGCTGATTACCGACATGATGAAGAAGATGATCCAGAAGAGGGAGAAGAATCTACAGGTCTGCATGGTCTTCTGATTTAAAGCTTTATCACGTTAAGTTTGGGCTATTTCCAGACTTTCGTTTAATAAAAACAAACATCAGTCAGTACAATAATTAACCTTAATGAGACATGTAATGCGTTACATTCAAATTTAACAGGAGAGTACAAAAGCGGTGGGCGTGATAGCTTAGTGTTCCTGGTGGATGCTTCGAAAGAAATGTTCATCAAGGATGAAAATGGAAAGCAGACCAACTTTGACATGACCATGCAGGTATAAAAACCAAACAGCTCGCCTATGGAATCTCAGATTTGATCTTTAGCGGTTTATTATGGTCACTAACTTGTGTGGCTCTTGTAGTGTGTTCGCAGTGTGTACACCAGTAAAATCATCAGCAGCGACAAGGACCTGGTGGCACTGGTGTTTTATGGGACTGAGCAGAGCAAGAACCCAAGAAACTCATTCAAACACGTCTATGTTTACCACAATCTGGAATCCCCTGGTGAGTAAAAGGCTTGTAATAACTACTTATAGTGCACAAGTACGCTAGCCTCTTTTGCAGTCTAAACTGCATTCTTTCTGTGTGGCAAAAAATCAGCAAGGTGATGAACAGTTCTCCGCTATTTTGGCCCGTATTAACATGATAATATCACGCAGTTGGTGCAGATTTGTCGACTGCGCATGCACAATGCAAATCACCCATTCCACCAAATCTCAAAGATTCTCTATGGAATTGAGATCTGGTGAGAGTACAGTGAGCTAACCAGTTTGAGATGATGTCCCTGCTGGAAGTAGCCTTGAGAAGATGTGTACACTTTGGTCATAAACAGATGTACACGGTAAGCAACAATACTTTAGAAGGCTGTGGTATTAAGAAGATGCTCAGTTGGTATTAAGGGGCCTAAAGTGTGCCAAGAAAGTATCTTGTGCAAAATTACACTACCAAGGTCCATGCTTTCCTATTTTTATAGTTTACGCCAAAATTTGTCTTTACCAATTGGTAGAAGTTGATACTCTTCGAGTATTGACCACTTCAAATAGTGGCCTGTTTGTAGACGACAGGAACGGTTCCCGATGTGGTCATCTGCTGCTGTAGCTCATCTGCTTTAAGAATCTTCAGATGGTTGTTTTGACCTTGTCTAAAGGCATTGAGCTGCTGCATATGATTGGCTGATGAAGTATTTGTATTGACGAGCAGTAGGATAAGCGGATAAGAGAATGAATTAATGAATGACAATGCACAGTTGACATGTGCATATGAACAATGAACAGTGCATATGAACTTTTCACAACTGACTGATTCTCCACCATCAGGTGCACGGCACGTGCAGCAGATCGACAGTCTGCAGGGAGAAAAGGGAGCTCAGTTAGCGGCAGAGACCATGGGCACTGGAGAGACGTCGCTCGGAGATGCTCTGTGGTGTTGCTCAAACTTATATAGTGACATTAAGCTGCGACTCTCTCACAAGCGCCTCATGATTTTTACCTGTCGAGACAATCCTCACGGAGGAGACCGAAATCTGGATGGGCAGGCTCGCACAAAGGCTGAAGACCTTAAGGAGACGGGTGGGTTCACTAAATGGGAAAACTGTACTTGCACATATTTATTCACATGCATGCGTTGTTCAGTCTGAACGTGATGACTTGTGTCTCTCCACACAGGCGTGGTCATAGACTTGATGCACCTTACAAAGCCAGGGGGGTTTGATGTTTCCCTTTTCTTCTGTGACATTGTGAGTCCACCTGAAGATGAGAGTGAACTTGGGCTGCAGTGCGAGCCTTGTGGAAAACTTGAGGAACTACAAAAGAGAGTCCGGGCAAGAGAGATGACGAAGAGAACGCTGAGCAGGTAAGTGAAAGTTTCCAGATCTAAAATGTAAATCCTGTTTTGGAGTCCTGAGCCAATGTACCATCCCATGACAAAGGTTCTCTATGGAACCAAAAATAACATGAAATCATTACTAAGCTCAGACAATAGCTATGATGTTAATATTGACCAAAATATCTGAGAACTCTCCAACTCTCCGTTGAACTGTGGTGGCCTAGTAGTTAAGGTACTGGACTATGGACCAGAAGGTTCAGGGTTCAAATCCCACCTCTGTCACATTTGGGTCCCTGAGCAAGGCCCTTAACCCTGTAAAATGTTGTAAAGTCGATGGTTTAGCCTTTAATATAGTCCTCCTGCACACACACAAACAAACCCAGACCTTAACCCCACTCTTGACTAGCTATTAAATCTCCTCACTCAACGATACACTACTTACTTATCACTTAAATAGGCATCATGTTTAAAGGCAACACCATACTGAAATTTGACACCAACATCACTGGGGCATTAAGGTGGCTTGGTGGGTGGCACTGTTGCTTCATAGCGAGATCATCCTCTCTCTGATCCCAGGTGGTGCAGACTGGGTTATTTCTGTGTGGAGCCTCCATCTACTCTTTGTGTTTCCTCTCACAATCCAAAGACATGCCGTAGTTCATTGATTAAGCTAAAGTGGCCCTAGTGTGTGAGTGTGTGTGCCCTATCTTCACATATATCGTAAGTTTTAATGTTCTTCAGGCATAGTTCACCATACAAAAATCAAAGCAAACCCAACAACAACCCCTCTTCCTTTTCTGAAACGTTCAAGAGAAAACACTTGTAATGATGTTTTTTTCTATACTTTCTCTTAAAGACTGTCCTTTGCATTGGGAGATGATCTAAAAGTGGCAGTAGGTGTTTATGTGTTGGCTAGAACAGCAACAAAACCTTCTGCCATCAGGCTGTACAGAGAAAACAACGAGCCTGTTCGCACGAAAACCCGCCTCTTTCATACCCAAAATGGCAGTCTGCTACTACCTAGTGATACCAAGAGAGCTCAGGTAATTGCATAAATTGTATTTTACAAACCCTTTTTTTTTTTTAAACTAACAGCCAAAAGCTCATACACATTCATGTTTTTGGTGTTGCAAAGATTTATGGAAAGAAGCAGATTGTAATGGAAAAGGATGAGGTGGATGAAATCAAAAAGTTTGAGGATCCAGGTTTGGTTCTAATAGGCTTTAAGCCTATGGCTCGTCTGAAATTACATCATCACATACGACCATCACTCTTCATATATCCTGAGGAAGAGCAAATCACAGGCAAGTCTTTGTTAGCTAGGTTTCCAAACAGGTCGTCTCATGTTATTTCCTGCTCTTTCGGACTCATTAACTTTTCTTATATTTCCATTGTCTTGCAGGGAGCTCGTGCATGTTTACAGCTCTGCTGCAGAAGTGCAGTGAAAGAAACGTGTTTGCATTATGCAAATACACTGCGCGACGTAATACTCCACCCCGTTTTTTGGCCCTGGTACCCCAGAGAGAGGAAGTAGACACCAGCCAGGTTCAGGTTGCCCCAGCAGGTAACAGCTGTCAAATAGTTAACAAATACACTATATCTTTTCTTATTATTAAACATTTGTTTGAATGCATCCGTCTCCTCTTTTTTACTTAAAGAAGGAATAAAATGTAATTTATGGTTGCCAGATGTTTTTTTTTTGTTTTTTTTCGTATGCATAGGAATTAATAATTCTAAAATTAACACGTAGTTATTACTGTAATAAGGCTGTTGGGTTTGAGGACTCAGAAGTGCATTGATCACAATCCTAGGTATTGGAAACAAAAGCAAAATACTAGTAGCGTTTAATAGCCAGGGTGGTTTTGTAATTTTATTGTAAGCTTATTTTTACTTTCTGTCATACAGGCTTTCATGCAATTTTCTTACCCTATGCTGATGATATACGCACTCTGGATGTCCAGGAGGCCCCTACGGCCACCGAAGAGCAAGTGGATAAGATGAAAGAGATTGTACAGAAACTCTGCTTCAAATATAGGTACCAACTGTGCTTTTTTTGGTGATCCTGTGGGAATTGTGGCCTCACTTTCCAGTTCTACTTGTTGCCTTTCTATCAACGAGAACCAGTCTAGTCATTCTCCTCTGGCATCAACAAGGCATTTTTGCCCAGAGAACTGCCGCTCACTGGATATTTAGTTACCTCAGTTACACTCTTTGTTTTTGGGCAGTTATTGAAAGGAATTTCACTTGCTGTCATACTGTGCTTGCGACCAGTATTATTTTATTGACAATTTATTTGATTAAATTTGATTTGAAAGTGGTTAATTGGGACCACGATTTCTGAACTGCTGATGTTTGTGCACTTTCAGGAGTGATGCTTTTGAAAATCCAGCTTTACAACAGCACTTCAGGAATCTAGAGGCCCTCGCTCTAGATATGGAGGCACCTGAAGGCATTGAGGACTTTACAAGTAATTGTTTTACTTTAAGTCACATATATATATATATTGTATTTAATGTCCCTTAATGTAATGTACATATATTTTATCATTTTTCCCATCTCCAGTGCCTAAGGTCAGTAAGATAGATAGCCGCCTCGGTCCTTTAGCTCAGGAGTTTAAAGATTTGGTCTATCCAGCAGACTACAATCCAGAAGGCAAGCCAGCAGCCAAACGAAAGCAAGGTAAGAGGACTGGGATTGGTTTTAGACTTGTAGTAAATTGTACATTTTCATGAGCTACAACCATTGCTGTGATGTTTTTTTATTTATTTATTTTTTTTAAATTACAGCTGAAGCTGGTGGAAGCGTGGACAAAAAGCCAAAAGTTGAGGTTTCAGAAGACGAGCTGCGAAATCATGTTGCAAATGGCACACTGGGCAAGCTTACAGTACCTGTGCTAAAAGATGCTTGCAAGCAATTTGGAGTACGAACCACTGGCACTAAGAAACAGGAGCTGATCGATGCCCTGACCGAGCAGCTTTCTAAGTAAGCTAGTATAAAAGAAGCTGTAGGATTGTAACAAAGTGCGTGACATTGGAAGCCAAATTGTAATAACATAGTAACGTGTTAATTTTGTGCAGGAGGACCTATTTTGCTACAATATAAATGCTTCCATTTTATTCATTCCATGATGTTATTTGACATTGTTTCGGGGAGGGCTTTGCAAAACTAAAATAGGTTTACTTGAGGACTATAATTAAACACTTGCACTTGCTGTCTAAAATATGTGGGTACAATTCATTCATTCATTTTTTATAACCTCTTAATCCGATTCAGGGTCGATTAGAGTCTCCAGTCCTGGAGAGGTGTGAGGTCTACCTTTAGAGTCCGAAACTGAGCTCACACATGACTTTGGGAGGACACCCGTACAGACATGGTGACACCATGCAAACACTACACAGGCCACGTATTTGCCCGAACTCAAACCTGGGTCTCTGAAGCCCTAAGGTGACGGCGTTAACCACCGGTGACACAAGATTAATTTAATCTTGAAAATATGAGAGGATGTATGAATGTATGGATCAGTTGTATGAATAAATTATCTACAAAAGTAGATAACAACTATCCACCATGTAAGAAGTACTGGCACCCTTGAATTCAGTACTTTCTGAAACGTATTGCCAATATAACAGCACTGACACTTCTGTGTGAAATAATCCACAGCGAGGAATCAGTGACACTCTTCAAAACATAATCTCCAGCTATTCCAGGGTGGTAGGTTCTCTCTTTAGCTCACCCTACAACTAAGCTGTGGCAATGTAAGTTTTTTTGTTTTTTTTGGCTTTTTGTTTGCAGACTTTCTTGCAGGATTATTCTTCTGCTATCTGAAGGAGGCGAGACTGATCAGAGGGATCATCACCCTGACGCTGCAATAGCAAACACTGTCACATTAATGGTTGTGTTCTTGGTTCAAGCCCCAGCATTACAAAGCTGCTACTGTTGGGCTCTTAAGCAAGGGCCTTAAACCACAATTACTTGGATTGTACCTAAGATTATTATGCTGTTGGGGTGTTTTTCAACAGCTGGGACAGGGAGACTGGTCAGGGTTGAGAGAAAGTAGAGAGTAGTGTAAAGTACAGAGATATTCTAAATGAAATCTAATCGAGAATGCTCAGGATCGAATGTTCCAGACTGGATCGAAGACAATGAGCTTAAGCACCGAGCCAAGACAATACAGTAGTGGCTTAGGGTCCGGGTGTGCAAACCTTGTGGCATCATACTCAAGACTTGAAGATGCAATCGCTGTCGAAGGTACTTCAACCAAGTACTGAATTAAGGGTCTGAATACATAAATACCTGTCAATTCAATATTTTTGTCTTTCCTTTTCAATAATTTTGCAAAAATTCATAAACTTCTAATAATGTTTCTAGTAATTTTGTTAATATCAGTATTGAGTGTAGAATGGTGAGGGGGACTTTATTTTTTTAATGATAGCTTGTGGCTGCAGCATAAATTGAAAACAGGTGAAATTGTCTGAAGACTTTCCAAATGCATTTAAAAGCAGCAAACAGAAAACACAGAATTTGGTTAATGCTAATGTTTTGGTTTAGTTTTTACTAATGTTTTTTGTAAGGTCTTAAATCATGTAACTTCTTCAATGGTGTCCAAACATTACATCTGTAAAAGTAGTGCCTTTAGCTTTATTGACAAACCTTGATTATCCAGAAAGTCTACAGTAAAAATCCTCCCTCTGCCAAACTGCTTTTGTTGGGGTTTGTGGGTTAAAAATCTTGAGCAAGATACAAACAGTTCAGATTCGTTATAAATCGCTCTGGATGAAAGCAACACATGACTAAATGTACAATAAACGCACAATTTAAATTTAAAATTCATCACAGCTTCTCTAAATACTAATCCATTCTCTATAGTGTGCATATACAGCTGAATATGGGAGCACATCGGGACGAGATCGTTTTAGTCCTAATAATCATCTGGTACGATTAATCGAACATGCCCTATGTTAAAGACGGGACGTGCTATAATTTATTTAACATATTAAATGTTTATTAAACCTTTATTGTACGATTTACACGTATAGCGAACGTACAAACAAGAACTACTGTTG
>JAUZST010034810.1:0-55440 GCA_034779995.1 Parotocinclus haroldoi | reverse complement strand
GTGTGTGTGTGTGTGTGTGTGTGTGTGTGTGTGTGTGTGTGTGTGTGTGTGTGTGTGTGTGTGTGTGTGTGTACAGAATCTCTTTTGGCTGCTGTGGTCGTTTCACTCTGGCGGAGCTGCTCTCCTTCTCCCTTTCAGTCATGCTCGTCCTCATTTGGGTGCTCACGGGACACTGGCTCCTTATGGACGGTAGGACACACACACACACACACACACACACCTTTCTAATGTTACATTATAAGACCCTGGGCTGTGCTGTAATGTCCATTGTTATATTACTGAAACAGTGCCCCTAGTGGTGCAGATTCTTTTATCACCATTTATTATAATTTAATTATTATTATTGTTTTCTTAACACATTTTAATGAAACCGTGTTAGATAGGTTACATCTTAAGCAAGCCATGTTTACATATAAACTTTTATCTATCATTTCTAATATAGTCGAAATGTCCCGTTCTTTAACGTTCTCCGTTGTCGTAGCTCTGGCGATGGGACTGTGCGTGGCCATGATCGCTTTCGTGAGACTGCCCAGTCTGAAGGTGTCCTGTTTGCTGCTCTCGGGTCTGCTCATCTATGACGTCTTCTGGGTAAGAACCAAAAGTATTAGGACACACCTTGCCAAATGAACTCTCCTGCTTTGATGTACGAGGTCTTTTGTTCCGATAACGACATTGTGAATGGCTTCTTACCTATACCTACGTCCTCCTCAAGTTTTATTTAGCGTTTTATTATGAGGACTTTTTATTTTATAGTCTTGGTTATCACGGTTAAGCTACTGGACTACTGACACGAGGTCGAGGTTTCAAGATTCAGTCCTAGCACACCCAAGCTGCCCCTGTTATGCCACTTCCCTGGGCCCCCAGATCTTCTGATTTTGATTTTTCAATTCTATAGCGCTTTTTACAATGGAGTATTGTGTTTAATTCAAGTACTTCCTAAAATTAGTACTTTGGATTAATAAGGTCGCTTGCAAGCACTGGGGGTTCTCCTAAATTTCATAGATCTCTAATTGGAGCAGGACGTGCTCTGACTTTCCCAACACATTTGGAAAAGCAGTTTTTGATTGAGTCCCTTAGAGACCTGACACTGCATACCAGTCCCGGTCGTAAGCCCAGAGCCCAGACTCCAGGCCAAACGCACCGAGCTGAGTGTAAACACCAGAGAAAAGCACAATGCAGAGAAGTTCTGGTGGAGCTGCAACAAGCAGACTCTTTATCAAACCCCTACACTGACGTCAGCACCAACTGGGAGGAAACGAAGCATGACTGGTACGAGAAGTAACACCCACAGAGCTCTGCCCTACCAAAAAAATAACGCACAACAAAGATCGGTGGTGTACAGTACAGACGTCAGAAACAGGACTGTCAAAATTCTCTTGCAAAATGCCTGCAGGCTTTCTCTTCAGCCACAACAGACACAGTAACTAAATGTGTGTTCTGTCTGGATTGTTATCCTCTGTGCATGTGTATAGACGAGGCCATTGGCGGTATGTTGGACCTTAAATAGAAAGGAACAAGGTAGGAGGTTTCGACGTAGGGAAATGGTTAAAATTTCGTAAAAGGCTTATTTTCTGACATTTAAAGACGGTTTTATGATACATGAGATGAATAGGATCACAGGCAAAATGTATCTGTAGTGACATTCTTAAAAACGACTATTCGAATATTATCCCATAATTAGTAAAGCGATGTCAACAGGCTTAAATCGTGTTCCCTGTGCACCCCCTTTTCAGCTAGACAGGGTGTCGCTGACCTCTTCCTAGCCTTTTCTGATTTCATCCTATGCTCTCCAGGAAAGGCGAGGTTAAAATGTGGAAAGCACAAAGTTTTAGGCCACCATTAGACTAGATCTAGTACTCTTTTAGCAATGATGACCATATCTTTATTTATTCATCAGTCTGTTTGTTAGAACACAACCGGAAAATGTGTACAATATTAAAAAAAATTGTTTCTTTAGGCTACAGCAGGGAATATTTAGTTTAATATTAAAACAATTAATATTGTTTCATCCCTTTACACTTTGGGTTGCCAAAGTTAAACCTTCTACAGTGTGAAGAAGTTTGATTAGGGGTGGTCTTTTTGGAAGGGTAGCAGCCAAGAAACCGCTTTTTTAGAAGTGGAACAAGGTGAAAGGCCAAAAATACGCCAATTCTCAAAGACTAGAATGAACTTTTCAACATATGTATAGTTAATTCTTCTACCTTTCCTTTTTTTCTCTCTCTTCCTTTCTCCTGTCTTCTCTCAACTAGACATCCTTACGCTGTAATTTTGCTTTGCTCTCCCTCTGTCATTTCTGCAATTTTATGACATTTAATAAGTCTTGAAGCAGGGATAAACGCCTATACACCACTGCTAAAACAACAAATCTGTTGTTGGCCTGAGACTCAGGTCTGGCCTTTGCAGCTCCCCTTTTTAGTTCGATTTAGAGAAGAACAGCGTTCCGAGATTGCAGAACACGGTTTTTATGATTTCCCAGCTGTACCCTGGCACGCCCACTATTGTTCTGCCAAACCCTGCCTTCAGATGCATGTGCTGCTCCAGTGGCCCGAACGGTCACCATAAGGCTCAATGTCTCTGCCAGTCTGATCCCGACCCCAGCCTTCTGCATGCAGAGTTTGCATGTTCTTAGTTGAATGGGCTTTAAGACCCAGCTTAGAGTCCTGTCTACACCTTCCTACTGGGCCTGGTGTCAGGCGTCAGTGTATCAGACTAAACAATGCTGGTATAAATATTTTTACATTTGTTCTGTTCAGTACTTCTCTCATATGTTCTAGCTTTTAGATATTATTCAGAATATACAGTTTTTTCTCAAATAAAAGTCTGTTTTCTCTGTTAATGTTTGTTAATTCCTGTTGATATAGACTTGGATTAAATAACTTCGTTTCATACTTACATTTAACATCTAAACCACTCAAGCCAGTTTGGTCCCTTTTTGGGTCCTGGACCTCCCAAGGCTTCTTTCTTATAAGGTTTAGATGGTTTGCCCTAGGCTCGCCCAGTTTGGGATTGGTCTTCTAATTTAGAAGATAATCTAAAACTGTGCTCCATTAAAGGAAAAAAAAGTGCTGTGGAAATAAATCTTAACTTTTATTCGACTTGATGATTTGGCTGTGACTACACAAGGGATTGGAACATCGACTCCCCCCACCCCAGATCAGAGCTCTCATGCCTGTGACCAATAATAAGTGGACATATAACGTTGACAAAATGGGTCGATTTCACGCCTGCGGGTTTTCTGTTGGCCAGCAAGACTGGAACTTGTGCCTGTTGGAGTGCCTGATGGTTGGCTGATTGGATATTTGCATGCCAGGGCAGGTGTCCAGGGGTTTCTAATAGAGTGACTTTTAGATGGAAATGACTGGCAAAGTACAATTTGTTTTGCCCTTCATGCTGTCATTAAATGGAATCTGTGCATTGACCGTTGCGTTTGGGGGTTGCAGAACGTAGCTTCTCGTTTGCATTTTGCTCAGACACAGTGAAAATCCAGCATTACAACTTAGTGCTTTTAACTGGAATGTTTTGCAACACATTTTCTTTTTTTTTTTACCCAGAAAGAGGGTTATTACATGGTAATAAATGTTGTAGCTAAGAGCAATGGAAGATTGCAAGAAGTGCATTTATAGCTTAAATAAATGTTAATGCAAGTTCAGCAATGTTTATTGTTTTATAATAAGAAAAACTTTAGTCCCCTGTTATTAAGGGAATTACACTGCTCCAAAAATGAGGGGTTATTTCAACATGAATATGACGAGGATCCCAAATGAACTGCTGGATAATCTGATCCTGTCCATGCCCCATCACTGTGAGGGTGTTTTGACACTTGGGTGACCATACACCCAACTGAACACAGTGTGACCCCACATTGTGGTCCAGTTTGACCTGCTTCTGTTCACCCCCATGAATCTATCACTTACTAGTCAATCACCATCATAGAGTTTGCATCTCATTTGCGTAACCAAACAACTTTCGCTAACTGCTCATTTGCTATTCTGATGTTTAATAAAATAAAATCAGTCAGTCCTCTTTTTTTTTTTTTTTTTTAATAGGTTCACATTCATTTTGAGATATCCCTGCTTTTTTGTGTGCAGTTTATTTAGAAACGGGTTTAAAATTGTAAACAAAAAGTCCAATTTTAGCTTCATCATATATCGTATTAAATAACCAAAATCTAAACAAAAACAATCTAGTCTCATGCATTTAAGAAGGCTGGGTATACCTCTGTAAACATGCGCCCTCTGGTGTTCAAAATAGGCAAATGCATTAGAGGTGAGTGCACTCTCCAAATTGGTTCTACAAATAGTCCTCAAATAAATACTATAAATATAATAAAATCGATAAATGGGTCATTCTGTATCTCTGTGTTTCTGTTATTTTGTCTTCCTTATATTTCTTATTCTGTCCCTGGTGTGAACTGTGATGTTGATCCTGACATCTCTCACTCTGTCTCTAGGTGTTCTTCTCAGCCTACATCTTCAACAGTAACGTGATGGTGAAGGTGGCCACGCAGCCGGCCGACAACCCTCTGGACGTCATCTCCCGCAAGCTGCACCTTGGTCAGAGTATGGGCCGTGATGTGCCCCGTCTCTCACTCCCCGGCAAGCTGGTGTTCCCCAGCTCCACAGGGAGCCACTTCTCCATGCTGGGTATCGGGGACATCGTCATGCCGGGCCTCCTGCTCTGCTTCGTCCTGCGCTACGACAATTACAAGAAGCAGGCAAATGGCGAGGCGCCTGGCACGGCCAACATGTCGGGCCGCATGCAGCGCGTCTCCTACTTCCACTGCACCCTCATTGGCTACTTTGTGGGTAAGTCCGGGGCCAGCTGGGCCATCGTGTTCTGTAGGATTAGTGGCTGTTAAGCTGCTCGTGAACAACTTTGATCCTAAACCCTCAGTTTTGGAGGTAATGAGCAACAGATGGAACGATGCTGTAGTGAGTGTAGTTTATTATGGCTAATCTCCTAAATATCTACCCTTTTGTAATAATGACCATTCTTGTTTTTATATACTCCCCTTTTATAGAGATTTTAAAGATTATGGGTTTGTATTCCGAATTTGTACGTGTAGAAATAAATCCATCCTTTGCTTCATTTTGGGGTTGCGTGATATAAGATAAATAATAATCACCGGACGAAACACTCCGTGTCTGCTAATGGGTCCCTGAGAATTCACTGACTTTTTAATCGTCAACTTGACAACAAAATCACGAACTCAAATGAGAGCAGGAAGCTTTAGTTTGTGTTTTTCTGATCATAAACGGACTAGAATTAACTTATGTAAATAATTCAATTCAATTAAATTTTATTTATATAGCGCTTTTTTACAATGTATCATCGTCTCAAAGTAGCTTTACAGTAATACAATTATCTAAAAGGCCAATTCCAAGTTGAGCAAGCCCAGGGCGAATAGTAAAAAATAAATAGTAAAACGGTTCCATCCAGTCACTGGGAGCTTTACCATCAACATTCTCCAGCCTTTCAGCTTTAAAACGTCACATATTTACTTTAATATCCATGTTTTTATAATCAACCGGTTGCTTCTTCTATAAGCTGTTGTGCTTTGCTACTAATAGGATGAGATGTTCTGCCTGGCAACCGAGCTCTGATTGGTCAGCCTGATTTTAACATGCCTGAAAAATGCAGAACAGGCTCAGATTAAAATTTTTATGTAGTGTTTCGGTCCTTTAGTATGAGTTTGTGATCACTAATGACTCGTTCATAATGAAGAAATGTTTTTCAGCTGTGTTTTGAGCTTTTCTCTTTTTAGAGTTTAGTCATCACTAAAAGAGCTCTCTCTTTCTCTCTCTGTCTCTCTCAGGTCTGCTTACTGCGACTGTAGCCTCCCGAATTCACCGTGCAGCTCAACCTGCCCTGCTTTACCTGGTCCCCTTTACCCTGCTGCCTTTGCTCACCATGGCGTATCTGAAGGTAAGCATGTGATTTTTGAGCAGGTTTCTGTTGTTTAAAAAGAAAAAGCTAGAATAGTATGGAAAATGCTAATTAAATTTTTAAAAGATGATAGTAAATAATAAAATAAAGATGATCAGAGGAACTCCAGTTTATTACCAAATGTCTGAGAAAAGATTTTTTTTTTACCTTTGGTCCAAAAAAGATCTGTAATTCTGATTGGTCTGAGCACAAACCCTGTTTTCATTGTGATAGTTCATCCTAGATGCCTCTGAACACAGAGTAGTGGGCGGAGCTTCTGGACCTGGTTAACATGAGGCTTGTTTTTTGTGCAGTAAAGTTTTGTGGTATTTGTGAATGTAACTGTATTGTAGAGCTTGATAAAGGTTTGATAAAGTAATCCCTTACCCATGTGCTCCTATCAGATACTGATTAATGACGGTTCTTGATGCAGTGCCGTTTGAGGGAGCGGAGGGAGATCACCCCTCTTCAGTTTAGGCCTTTTAGGATTCTGAATCGTTTAATGATATTATGCTCTGTAGAGGGAGAAATATCTACAGTAAATCTCTTCGAATCTTTCTTTGAGGAACATCGTTTATAAACATTTGGAGTTCCTCTGATCATCTTTACTGCACAAACACTCCTGCACCCCACATCCTTTCCTTTCCTGGATGCTACGTTTGGACCAAATCATGATCAGAATCAGTTGCTTGAAATCACCTCATTGTTCAGGTTTCTTTTTACTACTTACGAGCTCTGTTTTCCTTATCCCAACTTTTTATGGAATGTGTTTTAGGCCTGAAATGCAGGAGTAAATGTTTATTAACAAATAAAATGAAGTCAACCAGTAAAAAAAACATACATCTCAGGTTTATACTGTCTGCACTGAAATAAAAGTTCATGTTTGGAACACTGAGGTTTTTTTCATATTGATTTGTGGTTGTACACGACGAAAGTGCCGTCCAATTATCGTCAGACGAAATAATGTCATGGCAACCTAATGCTGTCTTGATCTCATGAGTCTGTATGTCTGTCTGTATGCCTGTCTGTCTGTAGGGCGACCTAAGGCGCATGTGGTCTGAACCTTTTCACGCCAAGGGTAGCAGCTCCCGCTTCATGGACGTATGATGGCCATCGGAGGACTGGACGGGTTCGAATCATCTCCAGCACACGGGGAGAGTGAGAGGGAGGGAGTGGTGGGCGAGAGAGAGGGGGGGAGCATAGGAAGGAGGAGCTTTAGTCATCATCTCATGGTCTGTAGATTCAGATGGAGAGAAGCTCGACGGCATCGCTGCCAGACGGATCCTCAGCACGTGCATTCATTTTCTGCCCGTGTTCTGTTACCCTGCCCGCCTCTGATGGCTTTACCTTATTCATTCCGTATCTCTCGCCCTCTCGCTCTCTCTATTATTTGAGACTGAGGCTCCGCCCCTTACCGGACTTTGCTTTACGGGACACGGTCGGCTCATCGAGGGCCTACGTGACTTTTTTTGTTTTTGTTTCGTTCTGTTTTCTAATCGGCATCATAGCGGATTTACGGACTGTGCGAATAATGTCGGTGTTTTGTGTTTTTGCGGAATGCGGAGAGGACCGTGATGGCCCCGAGGGGACCAGCGCACGTACACACACACACACACACACACTCTTACATTTGTGTCTGTAACACCTTCATCTAATAAGCTCCTCGCCCTCCCTCTCCCTCCCTCACTCCTTTTGCAGATACGTGTATTTTATTTAGAAAGATTTTATTCTTGACATATACAGAAACGATGCATTATAAAATCGAGCGAGCGCCTTTCCCTGGGACTCTCCGCTCTATGTATATACGTGTACACATGTATTAGGGGGATCGTGTGTGTGTGTGTGTGTGTGTGTGTGTGAGTGTGAGAGAGAGAGTGTTTTTGTAGAGCTTTTTCCTTGGCGTTGCTTTCGGAGGGTTCATAGTCAGGCAGGCTTGGATTGATGGGAAATGCAGTCGTTCAGGCTTTTGTGTGACTGGCTTATGTGTGTGTGTGTGTGGAGTTAATGTTTGTGACCTCTGCGTCCATCTGAAGAGCTACGAGGTTAATGTGGTGAACAGGTTCAGCGATACGTTTCCTCAAAACGTGGAATAAGACTTGATTGTCCCGTCTGTACAAAACTGTAAGCGAAAAAGAACTAACGCCCCGCCTAGACGTGAGGAAGGCGGACAGATTTGCGCCGTTCAGCATAGAATTTGTCTGCTTGCTTGCGATCTTTCTTGCGAGATGTGGTACCCTTGCTGTACAGGGTAACGTTAGATTCCTATTTAGTGCCACAGCCGAGACACAAACCTGCACTTACTAATCAGATTGTAGTCTGCTTTTTTTGATCAGATTAACAAGTTCGATAAAGAGTGACGGTTTTTAGGGCAGTTATCAGATTTTTCCATAGTGCATATACTCGTACTACGTCTGTGCATGCATGCAGACTGAACCCAAGAGACTGCCATGTCCACTTATTCTACCTTCGAAGTTAGTTTCCAGGAACCTGGTTGAGGTTTTAACTCGTGGGATCTGGCAACCCCGGAATTAACCGCAGCAACCACTAAATAGAAATAGGAGACTCGATTTCAGTAGCGTGTACGCCCGAGAATATGAGGAATTATTTAATAATAAAGTTTGTATTTTATGTCACATCCTGCCGTGAGATTACTGAGCGATTCATGTTTTTTTTTTCGTTGATCGGATTACCGTTATCGGATTGTTAAATGCATGTAAACGTGCTGTCTCTCAATAATAAGAAAACCAAATGGCTGTACCACGTTAGCTCCGTAGCTCGATGGATGTTTATCTGACACTTGTACGTTTCGTACTTTATCTGGCACTCTGGTGGTGGACTGAGCTCAGCCCTGTGCTCCATAGGCACATGGCTGACCTTCTCTCCCTCAGACACAGCCATTTTTGTCTGCGTGATGCCTGATCAGGCACTGCCAGGACGCGAACCTGGATCCCTGGTTAAACGGTGCTCACCTACCGGACCGTCCACATGATGGAAAATAAACCGTGGCTTATCAGAACAAATGACATTTCGACCCGTGTACCCATTCTGGGTGCAGCTAGACCCGTACTCTGCAGGGGGCACTGTGTTGTGACACATTCCTCCAATGCCCAGCTTTAAACGTTATCACAGTAGCTCTTCTGTTTATTCAGACCTCATTTGGGCACCAACACCTTGTCGCTAGGTGGTGGTTTGGCCCTTCTGGGACCACCGGTGAGCGGGGGCACCCCACAAGCCTTTCCATCTTGTCGTTTCAGAGATGCTTCGACCGAGGCTGTGGTTAAACCAACACATCTACTATGAGAACAGACTGATAATTTATCAGTTGTTACAAAGTTATTCGTTCTGCACCTCATTTTAACGATTGGGCTAATCGGCGTACAATCTACACGACTAAAGGATTCAGGACCGAACACATTTTATGTTGCAGTCGTGCCCAGATTATAATATCCCTGTATTCTCTTGTAAGAATTAATGATTGGGACATGCTTGGAGGTTTCGCTTTTAAGCGTACTTTAGTATTTTTGACACTTATTCTCCACAACAGACTGGATTGTGCGTGCGTGTGTGCGTGCGCGTGTGCGTGTGTGCGCACACGCGCTCTGTTTTTTACTGGTTATCTTTTTTTCTTGGAATTTGTGAGTTGTCTGGCCATGCATGTGAAGTGTACAGCGCCTCGTTCTTCACACTGCGTTCCCAGGATGCGACTCTTTCGGAAGAACAAACGAACGCAAGCTTGAACCCAAGCTCCACAAAATCCACAAGGGGACAAGGACCTCGGAAACACCAGGCACGGATCGTCTGTCCGCCTTTCCTCTCTTTGAAAACCGGCCTCCTGTACAGACGCGAGGTGAGATAAAACTGCAGAATCATGGTGATTGAGTTCTAATTTTTTTTTTAACGAAGATCCTTTTTTTTTCTGTTTTACCCCTTGTTTGTATTTTCATAGTGCTCTAGATTTTTTAAATATTTTTTTTTCCCCTTTTCACACCGGGCCTGCAGGGGGCACCGAGCGCCATCGGTGCGTTCGCATTAAGGCCGAAAGGATTCTGTATAAAAGTGGAGTAAAAAATAAAAAATAATTTAAGAACTGTGTAGTGACCCGAGGATCTTGACACGCTGTTCCTGAACCCCTTCATTTCCTTAAGTGACAACCCACCCTCTCCCCACCTTCCACCCCCAAAATAAGGTCAGGATTCTGCTGTAAATAAACATGACTCTAACTGTACCACGCCTTTCAGTCTCTTTACTTTCTTTGTCTGAAATGTATTGTTTCATCTGGAAGCATTCAGTATTTGGATCCAATTACAAAACCTGCTGCTCTGGGATTTGAAGCCATCACCTTCCTACCTTTTTTTTTGTGTGGAACTAAAAATTCAAGTTTGTCACATTTATCTACAGGTGTGAGCCACTTAACGACCAAATTACTTCCTCTATAATGGGACGCTGACATCACAGTGATGCAATTTCATGTTTGTGTTGTTGTTGTCACTCTGTATCTCATCTCATGTATCTCTTAAATATTTTTTCATAAGGAACCCATAATATGATTCAAAATATATATATTCCCACAATTGAAAATTTAGGAGCATGCCATAAGCCACATGTTCGATAAGAATTTGGATCCGGATCTTCTGAAGACCATGTACAGACCAAAAGTATGTTCTGTCTTATTTTTTTCCCCTTATTTATTTGATGATCTTCTTAGACTGTGCTTAATGGTCCTGATTTCTGAAGTATGGGCACTGTTATACTTTTTTTTTTTTTTTTTTTTTTAACTCAGGGCTGAAAACTCAGTCCTGTGAGTTTAAATAAAGAGTAAGAGAACTGAGGAATAGGAGAAACTGGCTGCTGTTACTCAGAAAAAAATTCAAATAATGTAGTGAAGTGGCCAAATTACCATCAATTTCTTTAAAATTTTAAAAAATGTTATGGTCAAACTGAAAGTTCACAATAAAACTGTCAAGCAATTTACATTTTTACTATGACATTTCACAGTACATTTTTCCTGGGTTGACCAATGCTCATTATGAAAAGTTAAGTCTGGGTTAAGTTAATGTCTTATATTTAGTGTTTAACTTTAATGTTTAATAGTAAAAACAAGCCAATGACTTGTATGTGAATGTAAACAAAACAGTAAATACATATTAATGAAGTCACATCAGAAACATTTCGGGGGCAATGGACACCTGACGTGTAATGCTAAATGATTAGCTTAAACGTAAACACACGTGTTTATACTCCAAAAATACATTTTAATGTTGGCTGCAGAATATATGTACTGTATGCCATTTTAATAAGATATTTGATCATATTCGAAGCTTTAAATGTTATATTATTAGTGCTTTTATATCCGTACTTTATCGTCGTTTAGCGGAATGTCTGGTAAATGTGATTTCCACTAATGGCCACAGGGAGGCGCTGAATTGCAGATTAGATTCATTCTGACACGTAATTGCGTTGTTGTTTTCTTTTAGACTTGCACTAAGTAACTCAAATGGTGTGCGTTATTTTAAAAGTAGCGTTAATTTAGGGAAACATAATGCGAGATTAAAGGTTTAGGATTAATCAGAAGAAAGGGCAGGGACCTCTTTACAGCATTGTAACTGGTAAGCTTTACGTTTTTAAGCCATTACAGCCTTCATATTTCCACTCACCGTGGATTCGTTTGTTCAATTAATTATAAGATATGCACGTGAATGAAAGACGAACAGGAAAGTTGTGCTCGTACTCATGTTTTTGTTGATACAGCTGCACAACTTAAACCAGAAAAAAGAAAAGCACTCGTTAATATTAGCAGTTTCTCCTGATAAAATGTGAGATCGCACTGAAAGAGGACCGAGACTTTCTAAGACATTACGAGTCTCGTGCTTCTCAAATATGGCTACTGTAGTCTCACCTTTTTTTGCTCAGATTACCGCTTTACTAATGGCTTAATACGAGCTCAATCATTTCTCATCCAAATACTAAGAGCCTTAACGTGTGATGCTTTGAAATAGCATTTGATCTGGCCCATTTGATTCACGTTAACAATGTAAATGTACATCCAACAAACACGCGAATTCACATTTTATTTGAGAAGAAAATATTCAAGAGTAAAAAGTAAAACGTAGGTTATAACTGAACTGAGCATGTTTAATAGACTGTGGGTTATAAAGGTTTAGTTTTTTTAATTGCCCCTAGGGGATGAATAACGTTTTCTGAATCTGAATTGACTTGTGCTTGATTTTTTTTCTAGCACTTTCAATATTTAACTACATAATTCCTGTTAATTTTTACACGTACAAGAGTTTGGAGTCTAGAAAGAGATTGGATGAAGACAAGAAAAGGGTCCCTCCAGATCTCTGATCCATCAAAGGTCAATATGAAACAATAAAATGTTAACTGTTAAGTAGTATTTTAGGCACTTAGTTTAAATGTGTTGGTTTTAGATGTTCTTAGATAATCTGAAGTATAAGATGGAAGGTTTGACAGGCAAAAAAAGTGTTTCTTCCAGAATCTCCCAATGACTAAAGATCAACCTTTGTCTGTGTTTTAAATTAAACGTGCCCACTTTAGACTAAACTTAAATGTAGTTTCTTTTAGTTTACCTCTGAAATCCACTTATGCACCTTTTTACTGTGACTAAGAATAAATCTACATCTTTACTGCCACTTTCACTAGAGGGCGCTGCAGTATCTCGTTACTCCTTTTTCCACCAGTTCAAGCAAAATGGCCGCCCTCTCTTCCTCATTTGGGATGATTCACTATTGTCTGAACATGGCAGCAGTTAATCAGAGTTAATACACTTTAATAATGACGGCTAAGCTGTATATATGGACGGAAAATCTGCTCCGACCGTGGTCGTAGTATAAAAGTTACAACAATCCGCTTAACCCCCTGACATAGCTGTAAATTTTAAACATATAATTCATAAGCTGTGTGAATTAGGAAGGTCCATAAACAATAAGATAAATCACAGCTAATGTAGGAATTTATTTAATATGTATATTGAAACCAAAGATTTTTTTAACCCAAGTGATTGATTGTGGATTTTTGAATTGACATAAAATATAATGGCAATTATAATTATTGAATCTATTCAAATCTATATAATAACTCTATATAATAACTATTCAATCTATTCAAAGCAGCTTTACAATATTATATTATCTTAAAAGGCCAATCCCAAGTTGAACAAGCCTAGGGCGACAGAGCAAAGGAAAAACTCCCTGAATGTAGAAGGAAGAAACCCTGGGAGGACCAAGCCTCAAAATGGGACCCAACCTCCATGGGTTAATTAAGTAAATACTTAAAAGTATATTAAGTATATTAATTACCATATCTTGTTCCTTCCAAGGTTTCTTCCTTCTATATTCAGGGTGTTTTTTCATTCCACTGTCGCCCTAGACCTGCTCAATTTGGGATTGGCATTTTAAGATCATATAATATTGTAAAGCTGCTTTGAGACAATGCTCCATTATAAAAAAGCGCTATAGAAATAAATTTGAATTGAACTGAATTAAAGTAATAGTAAAACTAAGTAATAAATACAATTTACCTTGTGAGTGAAGTAGTCGAGCTGGATTGTACGATTGTAAAAGTTCACTCAGATAATGTGGGGTCAGACCGTGTAGAGCTTTATACGTTACAAGTATTTTAGAATCAATGCAAAATTTAACTGGTAACCAGTGTAGAGACGACAGAACAGGACTAAATATGATCAAATTTTCTAATTCTACTTGGCACTCGAGCTGCTGCATTCTGCACTAGCTGAAGTTTATTTTGAGATTTACTAGAACATCCAGCGAGTAACGCGTTACAGTAATCCAGTCTCAAGGTTATAAATGCATGAACTAGTTTCTCAGCATCTTAAAAGGAAAGAATATTTCAAATTTCTATTTTATTTTTTAAACACTGTTTTTCATGCATTCCAAGTTTATATATGTAATTTATATATCCCAAAATGGACCAACCAAGGCTGTAATTAAACCCTGTGTTGTACCACATGCTTGGCTCGACTAGAATCACTACTTAAGATTAAAGGGAAGGAAGATGAGCATCAGGACTGGTGTGCGCACCCTGGTGTGATGGCTGAACTTAAACTGGACTTCTGATTGGTCGTTTTCAAATGGTAACAGATAAGGGAAGACTGAACCCGTGATTACATTAAAGAAATGATCCCATGTCTGTACCTGCTGCTGAATATTTAAACGATGGCCTTTTTTGTCACTGGTCCTCTGAACTTGTTTGGATAAGACTTCATCACTGCTGCCTGAGATTGGGTTCCCCTTGAGATTGTTGACCTTTGTCCCTGGGGACATTCCATGAGCAGGGTGTGAGGTGAAGTGAGGAATTTCTCTGAAGTCGACTTAACGGCTTGGCTTTTCTTCCTCCGGAGGAACAGCTCAGGATCAAAATGTCCCGTGAGCCCCCAGACACAAAGTCCGGACTCTCAGAGGAGTTTCGAAACCCGAACCCGAGAAATTGACCTGAGGAGCTTCTGTTTGTGTTTCTCTGTCTGCAGATTAGCCTGTTTACTGTGGCAGACCGAGAAAAGACGGCGTACTTGTCAAGCTACCAGCTTGTTACCGGATGAATTATTTAAGCTGTGAAAAAGCTTTAGATAACACCCGAAGCTTATGAACAGCCATGTTTCTCCAATGCTGTTTTTAAACCTTTCAGATTATCAAGATGGATATTTATCTCTTTCCCATTGCTTCACTTTCCATAAGACTTAAACGAGCTTTGAAAAATGCAGTTCTGTGTTGTTTCCTGTGTGTTTTGGTGAAGCTTGTGAAACTAAACAGCTGGAAATAGTATGGTACCCTAAAGGGGGTGCACATGGTTAGCAACATTACTCAGGCGAGCTGTGAGGTTTAACAAAGTGTGTCTCTCTCTCTCTCACACACCATTACACCCCTAGCAGCTTGAACCGTTGAGGCAAGGCAGGATGGATCCATGATGACATGTTGTTTACACCAAATTCACACCTGACCACCAGCAGAAATCGAGACTCCTCACACCAGGCAACATTTTTCCAATCTTCTATAGTCCAATTTTGGTTAGCCCATGTGAATTGTAGCCTTAGCTGATATTGGTGGCACCTGGTGTGATCTGCTGCTGCTGTAGCCCACCTGCCTTAAGGTGTACTGACTTGCGAATTGAGATTGACAACAAGAATTTATTTTTCTGACCCTAGTTACCACTCTATATATCTTCAGTGTCATATAGGTCATGGGTTCTGAAAGGACATCCAACTGATCCCGATCCAGGACTTCGGAAAGCACCAGAATACAGTTCTACACGTCTTAAAAAAACTTTCAAATCTCACAAATGTCCCTCGCCATAATGTAATTAGCTTAAATTCAATTTAAAACGCCTCCAGGTCGTTGAGAGTTACATCTTGGATATTACATTTGGAGAAATGAAAGCAGATGAAGGCTGTCAGGTTCCTTTAAAAGTCTTACAGTAGACTGGTTAGGTAAAAACGTCTTTATCGTCACGGCATGAGTGTACGGTGTAAAAAAAATAAAAATAGATGCACATAGTGTAGCTAAAATGTAAAAGGTAGTATCTTAGTATGCTTAAAAATCAAGTAATATAAATAAATATAGTAATGTCTATATAATAATGTGTATATTGATATATTCATTATATGATTTATTATGATATAACAATTTTTATTATGTATAATTGTATATCTGTTATTATTATTTATTATGAAAAGTGGAGTGTAAAGCACAGCTTCTAAACAAACACTGATCAGATCTGATCTTTAATCCTCTGGTTGAGTTTAACACCCTCATGTCTGGATTCTGACATTTTCGGTCGCATTCCTCCGTCATAAACTCCTCACCTTTGCTGAAATCGCCATTACTCACAACCCCACCCCCATCTCCACCCACCCCCACCCCTGCTGGAATGCGGGGCATGCACTCTCAGTAGTCAGAAACGGGGTTGGGCGCTGGAGGTGCCGTTCCAAATATAAGGGAGGTTCGAGAGTTTACTTCCCACCCATCTTATCTGCAGCGGGAGCGTTATCACTGACCTCCAAACCTGGATCATTACCATATAAGGTCATAATCGATGGCTTTCAGATCTTTCGCTGCACCAGATGAAGGTGAAACCTGAGGACCAGGGACTGCTGAACGGGGAGGGGAGGGGAGGGGGCAGGGGGTCAAAGGCCACAGGAAAAAGGGAGGAACATTTTTGGAGGAAGGGAAAGGAATTAGGCAGGGGAAAGAGGGAGCAATAACAAAGGACAAACGTACCACCCAGAACTTAAAGGTCCCTTCTGTGTACACACACACACACACACACACACACACTGCTGATAAGATCTGTTTTACCTTAACTTTACATTGATCTAAGGTGACATTGCTTACTGTTTGCTAATCATTCTTTGTTTCCTTTTTTTTGCAACCAAAATATCCAGGTGAATCAAAATATTAACATGCAATTAAAACGACTTAACATCATTACCTTAAACTTCATTAATATAATAATTAAAATAGCGATTTATTAGTCTGTGATGTAAATCATGTTAAAAAATTCCTCTGATAACAAAAATGTGCAAAACAAATAGAAAACAAATTAATTAATTAGACTGTTTGTAACTTTGGTTTTATGAATTAGTTCCATTTGGTTAAAAATACTTTAGTTTGTACTACAAAATACTTAAAATTTAAAAAAGGAGCGTGTTTGTATCCTAAACAATTTAATAAACGTAATTTAAAGATCTTCAGTAACTTTTCTTTGATTCGAACATGATTTGCTTTGAACGGGATTTGGTGATAAACTAAACTCGGCGTCAATCGCTTTTTATTTTTTCCGTTTTTAACCAGTTTATTCTCTTAACCGCAGTGCAAACCAGCAAATAATTGTCACAATCGAATTCTTTTGAAAGCGGAGAGCTTTAATTATTTGTCTGCAAACGCTTGGACTTTTTAATTTGATGATGAGCCTGCATTTGAATTATTCCAAATAGTAGTTTTAATAATGCTAAAAGATGTTAAAAGAATTTACACCTTTCACAAAATGTGATTCATGTTTTTAAAAAATAAAACTTGTAGGAAAAACTTCTGAAGCAACAAACCCTTCAGGAATTTGTTCATCTTGATGAAAATGAGCAGAACATTTTTACTGTTTTTCAATACAAATCGATTCGATAAATGATGCAAGCATTTAAAAAAAAAGATATAGCGTGTACATATTTAAATAGTTTGCTAACTGTATTTAAACAAGGATGAACTGGTTTTAACTTAATTAAAGGTAATTCTGTTAAAAGTGATATTTTAATAAAAGCTTATTGAATCTATTTAAAGTCTTTTTTTAATGAGGTTTAATTTTCATTTGGATACTCTCTGTAAATAATCAAGAATAAACTAAAACTTTATTAATTTACCATGGATAAAATGTACCGTAGTGAAACATTTTAAAATAATTCTTAGCTTAATAAAGTGTCTCCCGACTCCAGCGATTTAAACTTTCAAATGTCACATTAACTTAATAGAACAGATCCACAAAAGGTTAATTAAGCATGATTGCTATTTAATATTTTCATCTAACATCTAACCATAATAACATTTTGTTATTTTCTTAACAGTTCAGTCCTACTATTTTTAATTAGATTAATTCATGGATTTATTTTTAGTTGAAGGAGCATATTTATTTTAATTCTACAATTCTTATTTGGATTATATCCGATTATCTTAATTTATTTTATTATTTGTTTGTGTGTCTTGGTTTAAGATGTTCATTCAAGAAAGAAACTTGAATATAACTCTATTTATCTTCACTGATAAGAAGTAAAAATGTGTATTTTCGTTTTGTTTGACAGAAATTGTTGTTTTTTTCATTGTATAACTGACAATCTGCATATAATATTAACATTAATATTAATTTTTAAAGTTCCTGCATCCTGAACTCTTACATTTAAATTTTAATGTAACCAATAAACTAGCAGGGTAAAATGTAAATCTTTGTGTTTATTAAAATATAATACGTTTTACCACTAGGTATTTATAAAGTGTTATGTTTTCTATTATATTATGTGAATACTGAACAGGTTTAGGAGCTGTCTGTGACAATATCTGTAATATTAAGAACAGTAACAGAAGAATAACCAAACGTCTAGTTAAAATAAACGGCGATTATAATGTGACTTGTGCGTTGGTTTCCAATTTAAATCTACGAGTAGTAAATGGATAAAATATTAAACAGTAGGAGCACAATAGAACAGCATCAAATATAACTTTTAAATCTAAAAGAAAATACCCATTTGATTGGATGAATTAAAGTTTGGTGGCATCTGGAGGGACGAATGATCTCCTGCAGCGCTTGGTCAGGAGCTGAAGATGCTTCTCTCTTGAATAAATGTCATGGAGAGGCTGGAAGCGACCTGACCAGCCGTTCTGCTAATAATTTTGTACTGCGGTATGAAAAAGGTCAGATTAAGCTCCTTAAGCAAAGATAAAGTCAATACAGTAACTACAGACAATTAAGAGATTTCTAATAAGAAGGTCTAGATTTCGATGCAGTGCATTTGTAGATCCAGAGAGCAGGAGGATTTTGTTCTTAAACTTTTCAGCAGCAGGCATGGACATGGACCGGTCCTTATTAGGGATGGACCGATTAACCAGTCTGCTTAATGCCATTTTGAGATAATCAGACGAGGCCAGTATTAAAAAATACTGGGGGAAATGCAGAGCGTTTTGGTGAGGTGATTTGTAAGAAGATAAAAAATGTCCAGCGTTATATCTGGCTGCTATTAACTACAACTGAGATTGACATTTTTAAATGTATTTATTTCTTTGGGTTTTTCTCCCCCTGAAAGAGCATGATGCTGTTCATTCGTGTTATAAATAAATAATGAAATAAAATTATTATTTAACAAAGAAGTGCAAACAGACCGTGCATTTGCATTCTTAAAGTTGAGCTATTTTTATACTCGTTTTTTTTAATTATTATTATTCGTTTTAAAATTTGCAAAAAACAAAAAGTGATTTTAAAACCTGTGTTGGTCAAAAACGAGTTCTTATTGAAACCTTTTTTTTAAATTCATTTAAACTTTTAGATCATTAAAAAATTGATATCTATCAGGAACATTTCATCCTGCTTTCAGTATTAGTTTAGTAGTTTATTTATTTGACAGATAAATATACAAATCTTTTCCTGAGTGACAAAATGATAGTGGAATCTGTATTTATTACTCGATTTGTCACAGATTCATGTCCTAAAAAGACGTGACTGAGAACCAATACAAAACCATTCAGACCCATTTTCAGACCATGGATGTAAACAGAAGGCTGTACAGCTTTGAGTGATGGTTTGTGATTATGATTTTTGAGTGGAAATGCGACAGTAAGCTGGTGTTTGCGAATGGTCTGGATCCAGTTTAAAGCCACTTTAGCATTTCATACTTCTAGCATATTGTGATCAAGTTTGAGTGATTAATTAAGTGAGGCTTCTCTTGCTCTCTGCGCTGAAGTTTTAGTCAAACACTGCAGATTTCAAATAAACAGATACAATCTTCGTTGGAAGAAAATCTGCTCTAGTTAAAATTCTCTAATTGATAATCTTCGGATCAAACTTATACAGTGTAAACATGTTCTCTTTGAAAGTAGTCAGAATATCTGTTAAACGAGAGAGAGAGAGAGAGAGAGAGAGAGATTGGCCAATTATGAGAGACCTAACAGATAAGAAACATAAGAGACAGAGAGAGGCACAGGGACTTTTTGCAGTCCTTTGCACAAATCACTCTATAAACAGTCAAATCAGTGTGACTTCATAATAAAATTAATAAATTGTTCAACATCGTTTCAGTTCAGATTTTTAAAGAAGTGCACTTTTTCTACAGCGCGTCTTCTTCATGTCCCCCATGCGCTTATATAAAACTTAAAATCTGTTAGGCTTCGGGATTTTATTAGTTTTGTGAGGATTTTCAGAGCAACACAGGGAAGGAGAGACATGGAGAATCAAAAAGAAATGGGTGGAGAGAGACAGAGACAGAATGAAAGATGGGGAGAGAGAGAAACGAATATTAAAGTGACAAACAAGCAGAGAAAGTAGGAAAGGCAGACATTGAGAGAGATGATGGAGAGATGAAGGACAGGTGTATAGGGGAGAAAGAGAGAGGGGTATGGCCAGAAGGAGAAGGAAAGATGGAGACAGACAGAGAGTGAGGAACAGATATGAAGAGAGACAAAGAAGCACAGGGAGACAGGTAGATGGAGAAATAGATGGACAGAACAGACAGGATGAGACAAACCAATAGAAAGAGAATGCTTTCATCATCAACCTGCGCTCACACAGCACAGCGGACTCTGTGGTTGTACTTCCTTTGCGGCTTTTTTTTTTTTTTTTTTTTTACAGAAAGTGTGATTACCAAACACTATATGCATGCTGTGTTCCAAGTTCAAGTCCCCAACTCTTCCTCTGCCCCAACTCTAACTCTCAACTTTAACTATCGAATAGTTGATGACATCATCATGCATGTTTCTCACTATTTTTTTTTACATTATGGTTTAGGTGTTTGGTGAGTTAAAAAAACAATGTGATTATTTGACTATCAAAATAGTCACTTGTTGCAACCCTACTTAGGAAGAGAGACAGTAGAAAGAGAGAGACAGACAGAGAGGAACGGATTTAGGGGGAAATATAGACAGCTTTAAACAAGGAGAGACAGAAGGAGAAAGAGAAACAGAGGGACAGAAATGGAGAGTAAGAGACAGTTAGGAAGAGAGACAGATTTTGTCCTTAATTTTTTTCCTGTGAACAAAATAAATTACACAAAATTCAGTTTTAATTCCTTCCGTTCCTCCTTGCTCCTGCTTTAGGGTTGCAGTCGTATAAAACCCATAAATAAATGACAAAACTCGTGACTTTATTTTATTATTAGTGTGTAGAGACAGACAGGCGGAGTGAAGTGGTCCTTCCTCTTTTTCTTTGCATCCTTTTGAATTCCTGTGTCACCCCTCTCACTCACATCAAACAGTTTTTTCCTGATTAGCTGCACAATCAGATCCCTTCGAATAGAGGGAGGGGGCTCGAGTCGATTTGGGAATGTGGGCCTTTTCCCACCAGACAATGCCATTATTTCAGCTCCCTTGGCTAGGAATGCCAGATTTCACAGCCCGCTACCCTCCTCCAGCTGTCAGTCAGAGCACAATAAAGGGGGATCGGGCACCTCCCTCTCTGGTTCGGCCCACCCTGAAGCTCCATAAGCCCCCTCTAGAGTGGACGAGGCTGCGCCCTCCACTGAGCGTTCGCTTTAATCATACGGACACAATGACAATCAGAGCACAATGAAACGGAGAAGGATTAATCAGAGCTCATTTAGAGAGGCGCTGGAGATCTGAAGAGGTGTAAAGATTTGGTTTAACATTTAAAAATATGAAGAATTTGTTTCGGTGGAGCTGAGGGGTGTATAATAAAGGCCGTTTTTAAGCTTTTGATGAAGGTGGTGCACTTTTTAAGGTATGAGAGGTCAGATTAATTATTATTAATATGTTTTAACTGAATTTTATTTATTGGAAGGACAAACATCCTCCCTAGAAGCAACAGCATGTGTTTGTTAATAATCCTATGGACTCAAAATATTAAATATCTATCCAAAAACAAGCCTTTTAAATGTATATATATTAAAAACAAGTAAGAGGCAAAATAACCCCACTGGAAAGTGGAACTATAAAATGAATAGTGTATTAAACTTGCAAGTTGTTCACATTTTACAGTTAAATTATTTTAAAGAGTGAGTTTAAGGAGCTTTGTTCAACTTGTTACCGATAATATGCACATTTAAGAACCGTACAAATAAGCAAATAAACCCTTCAAGTTTTTTTTTAACTTTTTTTAAACAAGAAAAAACTTGTATAACATTTGCATAAATAAACAATCAAAGCATTTATTCATTAATTTAATTAGCCAAGGCACGGCAAAAAGTTAAATCACTACAGAATACGGGGGGGTTATTACATATAAAATTCAGAAATTAAAACAAAAAGAGGAGGTTAAGTCGATAAATATTAAATAAATATTTATAGAATATTTAGTAAACTATATAGTAATTAATACTATAGTGTGTCCATACTTAACGTACTGCTATTGTAAATTACAGTAGATTATTTAGAAGGAATAAAATTGTGTTTTTAAGAAACAAAACACTGGAGTGTTTTAATAATAAAGTAGGAGTTTACAGTTTTCTTTAAATATGGAAAATGCTTAGGTTTAATCCGATGTCAATCCGAACAAGAAGTGAGTGGGAATTATATTAATAGTAAATTGTTCGATTGAGAAAATTGTTTTTATACTTTAAACAGAACAAAGGGAAGCAATGAGTAGAAATGTAGATATACATAAGAGATATAGAATCAGTACGCCATTTTGACAGCGGGGCAAAGCAAGCTCTCAGTGAACTACTTTTTGGTTTTTTTTTTCGATTATAAAATAAATTCGTTTTCATTTGGTAACAGGCGATGAAAACGAATCTTAATTTGAAAAAGTTTTATTTTCTACGTTAATAAGCTAATCGTGTTTACTTTGAAGTAAGGAGTAGTACCGATAGGGACGTGTCCTCAACTGCTGCTTGCTTACGCATTAGTGCACTAGCAAGGTCGTTTAGCTGTTTTATTACTAAACTACGAAGTGCTAATCTTTATAATCCCACACTTGTCAACTCTTGTCATATCCATCAGAAGGTGTGGGTCCAAAGATTCATCACTGGCGCGTGAACAGCACAGTTTAGACTTTGTAGTGAATCTGGAGCAATGTTATATTTGGGACACAGTCGTTTGCTGATAAATTTGTGAATGAAACATGGGTCCTCGGACGAATCGTCCAATGGAAATGCGAGATTCCTCTTCTGGCGAGGTATGAACCAATCACGAGCCGCCGGAGAGCTGCGAGCCAGCCAATGACGCGATGGGGCCGTTAAGCCTAGCGCAAGGGGTAGCCAATCAGCGAGCAGTATGCAAATTGAGAGTTCGTTCGGGCAGGCTCTGAATGTCAACTAGTCAAAGATGGAGCCTTTTTGGGGGAGGCCGTGTGTGTCTGAGAGAGAAGCGAGTGTTAAAGGGCTAACGGTTTGACGGTCGGCTCGCGTTTCTCAGCGACGAGAGGAAAACGGTGAGGATTAAATTTGTGCACGCGGCTGGGGGAAGAGGAACGAGAGAGGCCTCGAGACGCGGGGTTTTACATCTTCGGGTTAACTTTTCTTCTCGTGTTGACACCCTGTTTCTCTCCCGCTCACTTCGTCGTTCTTCGACAACTCGAAACCGAACGGTTTCTGCTTAGTACCGGTTTTACCCGTCGTGCTTAGCCACCCACTAACGGTAACGGCTCGGCTCGTACTAGAGACCCGGTTTCGGACGTAGCCATGGCGACCCGCGAGCACGCCAAGCACGCGCCCGTTTTATTTGGAAGCCACTCTGGCGTTCAGTGCGGAAGTAAAGCGGTTTCGGACGCCTCCGAAGGTCCCCTCCCTGGTCAGTTCGGTGCCATTCATGAATTTTTTGGAGGGTGTGCTCGTGGGGGAGGATTCGGTCCCCCGTTTTTGCCTGTACTCCTCGTTTTGCTCGACTGATTGAGCGGAAATGGCGGGAGAAGATCTTTGGCGGGCACGCGCCTGGTCTTTTGGGGTTGCACGTAAAACAGGATTTTAAAGCGTTCGTGCTTAACGCTAATAGTTGTGCGCAAAAGGGGGTCTGCACGGTTTGGGACGGGGTCGTGGAGGAACGTGAATACGAAAAGCAGGCACGTAAGAATGCGCGTGCACCCAAATGTATTCGACCGAAAACGTTTCCATTTAAGGACGTGCAAAAAAAGTTCGGTTTAGAGACTAGTAATAATAAAGCCGAAAGCGGTGGAGGTTTAGTTAAATTGAAACGGATTGCATTGAGTTTGGTGTCAGAAAACAGATGTGATTTATGGTGAGTATTAAGTGTTACATTTTAAGAAGAGAGAGCAACTTGAGTAATCAATTTTAAGAGCTGCAGGAGAAACGCACAAAATAAAGTTCCTTCTTAAACAAATACCTCATTTACTATGAGCTTGTGCTTGCTTATAAATAAATAAAACTTTATGCACATTTACTAATATTATTAAAAAGCAAACTTATTTAAATACCTGGTTTTTTTTTACCTAAACTAATTTAATACACAGTTTGAACTCAAAATATCTCAAATGTTTTGCTTTTAACATGGTAAGTATACCAAGTATAAAATGTTCTCGTTTAATTCGTAGTTAATTTGAACTTTAATTTAAACAAATTGCTTATGGCCTGTAAATCGCTGCTTTATCCAGCTTAACAAATCTGATCCCAAACTCAGTTAATGCATTTAACAGCTTTTAATTCCAAACCTAAACTTATTTATTGCTGAAATCTTTAAAACTCTGCAGTTTTAAAACCCAGTCTTTTGTTGTTTAATTGTTGCAATTGTATTTTTGTAATTATTTTTCAAAAAAATTGAATTCTGTCACGGCCACTTAATGATTAGAAGTTTTATTTTTGTGTTAGAGTAAAATCAACGCTCTGCTGAAATCAAACCCCAGTTTATTTGTTTTAATTTAATAAAAAAATAAAAAAATAAAAAAAAACCAATGTGACTGTGCTTAAAAATGGAAGAGCCTGGTATGAAGGGTGAGTTTTACTGATCGAGGAAGCCTAATTATAATCGTTAGTACACTCTACTGCATTGGGCGTGGTTACTTAATTGTATTTAGTCATCTTATTTTTAAGAATGAAATCTGAAACTAATTTCGTTTATCAACAATTATATAAACAGACATGTTGATCCTAAATGCACTGCTATTCTTGTCAGATGTATTTCTGAAGCTCAGAGCCCTATTTGGGCAAGCCTGGGGAGGCAGTGGCAAGGAAAAACTTCCTAAATGTTATCAGGACTCCTCCTAAATGGACCCAGCCTCTTTGGGTAAGAAGTAAAACCTTTTTAATGAGTTTAAATCAACAGAAACTAAATATAATAGGGGGAGGGGGAACATATTTTAAAACCTGTTATAGTAAAGAGTGAGTATTATTAGCAGATAAAAAGCTTAATTTTTATTGGGGGATTTTAAAAGGATAGCCCACCACCTTGGTTTGAGGTACAGCTCGCACAATTGGCTGTGTCTTCTAAGGGAAGGGATACCGGTCAGGAGCAACAGGGAGTCCTGCTTACCTGACCGGACATGGTTTCCTGTCCCTGTGTTCTTCGGGGAAGAGGACATCCCCCAAAATGAAACGTCCTCTAATTGTAGTGAGCAGTGTATCGTTGTTGTTATTATTAGATACTTTTATCTGATACATATTCTACAGTTCCTTTAAGACAGTTTTGCTTCATTTGAGACTAGTGATTAGAAGGTTTAAAGCACAATTGGACCATTGAGCAGGCCTTTAACGTGAGGATCTGGACAGTGCTCTTAGGAAAGACTGATTTTAGAGCCGTGTTGCAGACTGCTTCGGCACTCGAACTTATCAGAAAGGATGCAGCACTTAAAGATAGAAATGAGGACGTGAAAGTCTTGCCCAACTTCCTACAGCTCCACGGATCTTGAAACTGTTCTGAGCCTGAGCTCGCGGAAGGCTGTTCTTACAAACTTTGCGCTCGAACCCGAGACTTTCGGGCGGATCTTGCTCTGACGCTCTGAACTTCCCCGCACGTCAGACGTTCTGACTGACGTTAAACCAGGCGTTGCTCCTCCTCGGACTCTCAGAGCCGAGGAATGCAAACGCTCAGAGGTGATTGGTTTGGGCCCGGGTTGCACGGATTGGCCGGAGAAACGCCGTGGCGGATTTACGAGCCTGCTTTTGGCCGGCGCCCTTTTTCTGTTGTACTACTGTGAGCCACCAGAAGAGCAGTGCAATATTAAAAGGGCATTGGCTGAGAGATCAGAGACCTCGCCGTCTGCAGATTGCCTTGACCTTTCATCTCGCTGCGCTTTGACACGCTCGAGCATGTGGAACTACGGGGGCGGTTCAGCGGGGGCGAAGGGGCACCTGTTGGAATCTGAGACGCTTGTACAGTTTCCCCCTTTTATAGTGCAGGTTTAAGGCTCGTGTTTGTGTGCATATATGAACAATATATTATTTCACATGGGCAAAACAATTTGATTACTAAACATCTGGAAGATATTAATTATTCTGTCAGCATTGGGGTGAAAATGATCAAAAACTGGAGAATTAACATATTAGACATTTTTGCAGTCATTGCATTAAGCATTAGTGTTATTGGATGTGGATTTATATTAAAAACTTAATATTTTTGAAAATCAAAGTCAAGCTGGTTCACTTTATGTTTAAGTAAAATCACACCAGTTGCGTTTCTGCCTGCTCGATTTGGCACAAATGTTTTTTTTTTTGGCCATAAAAGTAGAGTATAGACGTTAGAGGTGGGCAATTAATCCGGAAAGACTTTCAGAACGATTGAACAACTTAATCTTTTAGATTATTCCATTCTTGTTTTTTTTTTTTTTTTTTTTGTTAGTTTATACAGAATAACACTTGAATGTTTCCCGGGATGTGTTACAAATGCTACGCCGTGTAAAAAAGATTCAAGGAAATAGTGTCATATTCTAAATCAGGAAGGATTTCACTTGGTTGAAATATTGACAAATCTATAGTTAATTTTTTTTCCATCAGTTATTTTAAAATTACAACGACATATCCTGCTCACAAAAATGAGGGGTTAATCCTCCCCTAAATTGAAATGTCCCCTCATTTTTGTGAGCAGTGTAGTTGTGTATATTTCAATAAAAGAAAAACAAGACAAACCTTCGTGAATTGTAAGTAAGGTAACGTGCTCTCGCAGTAAAGCGTTAATATTTATTTTATATAGGCTTTTAGTGGTGGACTGTCGGACGCCTCACGTGGCCAAGCTACAAAAATGCTACTAACGGCCTTAATATAAGATTTTTGCAGAATCATTACGGTTTAATTCTTTTGTTGCTCAGCTCCTGCAGATTTTCAGCTGGTTTGTTCTTAATGGTTTTATTTCACAATCCCTTTTCTTTAATGAACAGAAAACGTTTTACTTGGACCCAAGCGTAATTAGAGCAGGGTCTGCAAAAGTTTGGGCACCCGATCAGTTTTGGCTTTTTCTTATTTTCTAAATGAAACGCTTCGGCGCTAAAGAAACGTAGACTTCAGACGTCTCCTCAAAAGTATGTGGTTTAAATAAAACCTTGTTAAACGCTTAATTTAGGAAATAAAAAGGTCTTAAATGCGCCCAATTTTGCCTCAACTCTAAACATTTTAGCTCAGATAGTATAAACAATGTCTAACTATTGAAATTTAAATAACTAGGGTGGGTGATGCAGTAAAAAAAAATATTTTTACGTTGTCTGACATTTATCCCAGATAAAATGCGTCCGTAGCAACAGATTCCTAAAATGACTTGGTTATTAAAGGTTTCCTTACATAATAGTTTTTGAATTTCCAAATCCAGTTAAAGTGGGCTACTTATTATATAGATTATTATATAACCCTCCTCGACCTGCAACCAAAAACGTTTAAAACGCGTACAAAAAGTCAAATGAGGCACTTTTTCATGCCTAGGGCAATAGTGTAAAGGTCAAACTTCACTGTGATGTGTGATTAGGAGCAACCCGATCTGCTTCCAAAGCCTAGCTGTAAAAAATAAATAAATAAAAGTGAAATCGATGTGTAGTTGTCTTAAGTAAATAAGTTATAGCTGTAATGGAGAGTACAATAAATTAAACATGGTATATAAGTTAATATACTCGAGTCTGTTGACATTTTGTCTGGTCAGTTTTAGTTTTCAGAAGGTAAACGAGTTCCTTAAATGAACAAAACCAGTGCTGCCCACCATGCGAGGAACTGAAATTTAGATTTAGATATGCTCCAGGGTTTAAATCAAGAGTCAAAAGTCACAGGACGCATCACATGCTGTTTCATGGACTTTTCCTCAAAGGCTCCCAAAATCATTGTTGAGGTTTTTTGGTCTGTAGCGGTTCCTCAGATGATCACTACGTTTCTCGGCGTCTTTAATTCCAGTTTTTCTGAATTTGGCTATGAGTTATGTAACAGTGCCGTGTGGAACTGTTGGCTCTTTCTGGGTGTCGGTTGTTGTTGTCTGGTGCTATGATACAGTAGATGTGTTCCTCGGACCTGTAGTTGAACAACAATTGAAGTTTTTAACTTTGTATTGAGAGATATTGCAAATTGGATAGCACCAATTGATTTCTGATGCAGTTCTGATCTTCCTTGATATTCTACATGACCCCCTTCAAATTGGGGGTGAAACCTGGTATTGATCCAGTGTGGCCGCTTTCAAGATGGCGCCCATGTTTGTGTACAGAATAAATAACGAATATCTGGTGAAGCAGATTTGACCTGGTTTCCTTCTTAATACTGAATAATACGACCATTAATCGGACTATTCGGACTAATTATAACTGAGCACCACCATTATGTAATGAAATGTTTTCTTAATTAAGGAGCCCAGGTATTGGATGATTATTCAAGCATGATTAATTGTTTAGTTCTGGTGCAGGGAGTCAAACAAAGCAAAACAAATCGTTTAGCAGAGACCAAAAGAGGAGGGATGTGGGGTGCACAAGCCCACAAGAGTGCTGTCCCTTGTTCAGGTCTTGTTTGTGCCTTCTGGCCAGGTCTGGCGTCACACTGTATTGGTCATATGATGATTGTCTTCACAGACATCTCTAAAACCTTTAAGCTTTTTTTTTTTTTTTTTTTTTTTTTTAAAGATTACTTCTCTTTCCATCCTATACCTCCTGCTTATAGCGTTCTGGATTCCAACCCAAACTGTCACACTCAGACTCGTCCCAGCCTTGTGCCGCCAGTTGTCCCAGTCCCCCAGATTCCTGTCTGCCATTCCGCGTTTCCTTAATCATAACTGCTGTCTTTAAATCACTTTCCCTTTTTTCAGATGGAATGTTTTTTTGGTTATTTTGTCACCACAGCCCCGCATGGTTTCTTAAAAGGTGTATTATCTGTGAAATGATCCTCATTAGTGGTAATACATTTAAACAAAGTAAGTAAATTATTGTAATGGCCTTGTCCTACCCAGTTCCACCTTTGCTCTGAATTATGTTCATGATCTGAACTCCTACTAGAACTTTCCAGATGAGTGATCCGCACCCTTCCTTTAATTTGCGTGTTTTATAAACCGCTGGTGCTAATGTGCTGAGGATGGCTGCTCTGACAATATTGCACTACTGTACCATCCATTCTAGCAGTGCAATAGTATTGTCATAGCATCTGCCCACTGCCCTTTCTCTCTCTGACGAATAAAAGGCGAATCAGAATCACTTTTACCAGAAACCTGCTTCCTCTTGTTCAGTGTACAGGATTGTACAGGCGTGTAATAAGTGCAAACGAAGAACAAATCGATCAGAAACTGAAGAACTGCGGCTTTGTGTAGGACAGTTTGTTCTTCGGGATGCTGCCGGCGGTATTTCTGACACGTTTGCATGCCGCTTTCTTGTTTAAACACCCTGTATTTACATAAGGGTAGCATAAAGAGTCTGTCACTGCAGTCAGCGTCTGTTGTCGTTTACGATCTGATAGGGATGGAACTCCGCTGTTCTTAACCTATTTTATGCTCAAATACACAGACGTGATTAGTGTCTTTAAGGGGGCACCCATCTGCCAGGCTGTCAACTAGGTAATTGCGTTAGAGTGAGGAAGATGGATGCTCTAAAGTTAAATGGTGAAATGGAATAAGTGTGGAAAATTGCTACAAAAATCTGATGTACGGCATTGCAATAAATAAAATAAAATGAGGTTTGGCGGGTCTACTGAAAATTACTGTCATGTTTGCAGAATCATTACGGTTATTTTAATTCTTGTTTGTTTCTCAGCTTCTGCAGATTTTCAGCTTAATGGTTTTATTTCAGGTTACCTTTTCTTAAATAAACAGAAAATCATTTTCTTGGACCCGAGCGTAATTAGGGTGGGGTCTGCAAAAGTTTGGGATCCAGTCAGTTTGGGCTTTTTCCCGTTTTGATCTGTTTTTGTTTAATTTAGGAAATAAAAACATGTAAAATGTGCCCAAACTTTTGCGGCATGATCCTGAGCTTCAGCACGGAACCAGGCTGGGTTCGACTGGCTGCTCTATCCTAGCTCAAATGCTGCATTAGAGAGAGCGCGAGTCTAAAATGTTTAACGTGGATTAATGACCTAAAAGAAATAACGATCTAGAAACAAGAAGCGCGTCTCAGTTCCTACTGATTATAAATCTGTATTGCAGAAACGATGAACCTGTGATCCAAAAGAAAAGCAATCATTTAAATGTCATGCTTTTTCCTTACAACTGGTGTAAATGGTAAGAAAAAGCTGTAAAAAATAAAAATGGTTACTTTCCTTTTGGATCACATTTACATTTGTCATTTAGCAGAGGCCTTTATTTAGTGACTTAAAATGAATACAGTCTTCCAAATAATCCAAGCAATTGTGGGTTAATGGCCTTGCTCAGGGACCCAACTGTGAACCTTCATAGTCCAGTACCTTAACCACTAGGCCACCACAGTCCCAGGTTCAACATTTCAGCAGTCATTTAGTCATTTATCAGTAGAAACTGAGAGAAGTTTGTTTTTTTTTTTTGAAGGTTTAAATGGGGAAAACTTTTTAAAATAAAATGTATTACTGGTGAAGCTGTACTAAAAATCTGTATTGTTTTTCTTTTTACAGATAAATATGCACTCCTGACCCCTCCCTAGTCATTAAAACGGGGCATGGGTGTAACATTTTAAACAGTACGGGTTTGTAAGGATCAGAGGATTTTGCGCTTTATCTCCTCAGAGCAATCTGTAATGGTTAAAAATAAATAAATAAAACCATCTGCCTAATATTGTGCCTAATACATCTACCTAAAACGATCCATCGATGTGTGGATTTCATTTGACTCTGATATGTAAGTAAGTAAGCGATGTGGGACCTTCACGGATTGGATCATTTATATGCCACGGTTCACAGATGCTCAGATTGAATCTAGGGATTTTGGAGGCCAGGGCACCACCTGAACAGTCTTTGCAACATGGCAGGTGGTGTCAGCAACGTTTTTGAAGTGCAGGAGTGGATATTTATTATCAAATGAAATGAAGAAAAACATGAACCGTCAGTGGTTGGTTGTTCAATTTTGCAGCGGTGATTCTGGGGTCGTAGGGTTGGATTGCAGCATAGGGCAGGTATAGAATGTCCCGTTAAACGTTAACTCAAGTTATCTATAGGGTTAAGAGAATGGGGGGTTGGGGGAGGGGGCCTGAAGCTTTGGCCATTTTGAGAAGGAATGCAGCATGTTGGGGCGTGTTTGAAATAGCTGCTGGGAAATGTGGAATGTGAGGAATGGACGTGTGTGTGTGTGTGTGTGTGTGTGTGTGTGTGTGTGTGTGTGTGTGTGTGTGTGCGCGTGCGTGTGCGCGTGCGTGTGCGCGTGCGTGTGCGTGTGCGTGTGTGTAACGTGCCATTTCCAACTGCCTCACCAACGCCTTTTTATTACAGATGTTACTGCCTTATGGTGAAACTCAGTCTGCACCTTTAATGTCCAACCCCATCGTCGTTAAGTGAAAATTAAATCTGAATTTTTATTTAAAGACTTAAAGTGGGACAACGAATAACGGGGTTTATTGATTTTATTTCCTACTTTTTAAAGGGAACAAACCTAAAGCTTGCCTTTCTTTGTTAAATTAAATTAAAAAAAAAAAATTTTTGGCAGCCTTACTTAGATTAGACGGTGTCTCGTATTATGATGTTGCTGTGTTTTTTGAACGTGCTTCACAGCCCAAATAAGAAATTTTGCATTTCATAGAAAACTTTCCCTGTTCATCTTTCTGAGCCACAAAGATGACAACCAGCCATTAAGGGTTGAGACTTTAGAGTTGGCAATTAACCTAACACCTATTAATATGTGCTGCCGTTCATTTTCTCATCTTTTGCCGGTCGTCTGGTGTGGGCTGGCAAGTGGCACGGGTAATGTCAGTGCTGCTCACTGGGTACTGGTCCTGGTGTGGACTTTATGTTCTTCACACCACTGAGCTCAGTTTCTCTATGGTATACCCCGTTAGATGCATTACAGTAGTGTAAAAAGGCTCAGTTCAATGTCCAGATCTGACCTGTGTTAGAAAATCTTCATCATATAAATCAGACATGGAGGGAACGCGTTGTGAGGGAACTCCCTCAAGATTCTATAGAAGCGCTGTATAACATCCTGTAATGACGGACAAAAATAAACTTGTATGTAACCTTACCTGATTTAAACTCTGTGTAAATGTTTTTTTTTAAATCATAATCATCTGGGGGATGTATAAAAATCTTTAAATCTTTTTCTCTAAAATACTCTGGAATACATTTAAATCCCTTCTCTCTGAATGGACCGTATTCCAGAAAGTGGATCTGTTAGTTAGACTCTCTAGGAAGGGAAACCCCTTTTTATATCATTTTATACAGTAAATTTTGCCCTGGTATATTTAAGACCCCACCTACTTTTGGTTGCCAGGGTAATGTAGTGCATATTGATTGAAGTTTTATCTCTCTAACATGTCGTGGGGTCACCACCTTTATCATGAGGTGCAGTTCCAGTTCTCTTCGAATCAAAACAACCAAACAAGCTTAAGACTTTTATTCAGAATGGTGTGATGACAATTCTTAAAGGAGGAACATTTGAAACAATTAACATGCCTATTAAAAAACGAGGGCATTTAAATTACAAACAAAGTTTTCAAACAAGCGCAAACCAGAAAAGCAAGAATAATTGAGTTAAGCCGTTTTCTCCGGAACCTTAAGCAGGAATGGGACATCGGGCAAGTTTTGGCCAGGTGGAACCAAGTTGGAGCAACAGTCCAATCCTCTGGACAACCAGGCCCAGGTGGGGTCACGGGCACCACTGTGACACCAAATGCTCGATGGGGATCGTTAAATTCTGTCTATCTAATCTAGCTAAAAAAAAATTCTTTTCAGTGCAGGGTTTCACTCGGTCCATTGTAGACAAGGGGTTTAAATAGCGGCGGGTTATGATTAAGGAAATGCAATCTGGGGCAAAGGGGCAAGACTGGGTCAAGAAGTGAGTGTAAGAAAGTTTGAACCAAAAACAGAGCACAACTGATTTTTTGATCCTTGCTTATGTTAAATGTTTCTGTGTTAGTCGACATAACTGCAAGCAGCTAAACAAAATACCCAGCTGTGATCTACTCTGCTCACAAAAACGAGGGCATATTTCATTTAATTTTGGGTAGCACTATAGCTTGTAAACTCACCGGTCACACAAACATCCCCAATAATGTGTAATACCTCCACAAGAACCAATTACAGCTGTGGTTCAATTTGGGACGGGATGCACACGTTTGTTTGTGTATTTGGGCCACAACAATATTCAGCCACTCCTTCCCTGGACGTGCCTTACTCAGTGCTCCAGGTCCCTCTGGTTTTAGAGGATTCACATCTAGGGATTTTGGGGGAGTGTCCAGCTGTGCTTCTAAATGTTCATTATCAAGTCTCAGGTGGAGCCTGTTAACTGAGAACTCATTGCGGAATAAAGGGATGTTAAAGAGTCGTAACGTATCGTGGTTCAACCAAAGAACCCATTCAAACAGCCCCAGAACATGACCAAACCTGCTTCCGGTTGAACCACAGCTTGCCTGAAGACCTCACTGCATGCTTCCTGAGATCATTTGATGAGCACGACGTCTAGGCTCATTAGAGATGTGTTAAAGCTACTAACATCATGACAAACGTTACTAACATAATATTTGTAATTCCCAAAGCATAAAACATTCTCTAGGCTGTTTTCTGCTTCAGTTCTGCATCTAATGAGTGCAAACTATTATAGTGATTGAGTAGTAAGCTGTTTTTGTTATTTTTGTGAGCTGTGTGTGTGTTTTTATATACACACACACACACATATATATATATGTGTGTGTGTGTTATGTTATACAATATATTGTTTAAACACGTATGGACAGTAATAGTAACAACACATATGTCCCTGAAATTATTTAATATAAATGGTTAACATTGATACCACTGCTATATTCAGTCTTATCAATTTGGTAGTTTCAGATTTGTTTGTAGATCTCATTCCTGTATATCTACAGGGGTTTCAGCATGTAACTTGAAAGCTTGAATAGGATTACAATGTCCAGAAAGTTGATGAATAAAGTAACTAGCTAAAATAAAAATAAAGTAAAGCTAAATGCAAACCCTTACTATAGTAACGAACTAAAGAACATTCAATTTCAAACGTCTGTAACCCTTTTGTAAGGAGGTTTTTTGTTACCATTTGGTTCTGGAGTACAGTAGACGGAGCGTCATTAAAATAATTAGGCCTTTTCCTGTAAAGCGGGGGTTTAAAAGGTTAAAGGGGTGAACCTGGCCTGAACATCAACTTCAAGTGGACTGAAAAAGATTTACATGCACACCAGTTACAGCACACCCATTGGGTCATGGCTGCGTTCTTCTGTCTTGGTCGCATTTCTCCAACCCGCAGTTATCACCACACTGACACGTCCTCTGTTCAGGAAACGACAAGGGAACAGACGTTAAAGGAAGCCGATGTTTGTGCCCGCTCATGAATCACCCGAGCAGTACCCTGCACGTTTTGTTTTTAAGAGACGTTTCTCCATTTGTCAAGTCGAAGCAGACCTGAGAGCATCTCACCGTTATAGCTGTGATTCTCATCATGTCTGTTAGACCAGTGCTGGTGTTAATGTGAGGATCCATCGCTGATTCATGGGGCATCTGGGTAGAAGAAAACACACTTCGATTTACTGTGATTGTAATTACAAAGAGATGACAATAATAATAATAATAATATCAGTCAACACGGGGGCTCAGTGTGTAGCACTGCTGCCTCACAACAATGAAGGTCATGGGTTCAATCCCAGGATGGAGTGGCCTGTGTCCTTCCCATGTCTTAATTGTTTAATTAATGTCTCCCTATAAATAAAGTGACCCTTAGTGTGTGACTTTGTGTGTGTGCCCTACTAGGGAAGATAATGGATGGATGAATATTAAGCACAGATCAACGAACATTCAGTCAAAGCCCATTTCCTTTAATAACCAAGGTCTTATTATTTTAAAGCCAAGGGAGACAGTGGAAAGGAAAACCCTAAACGTTATAAGGATCAAACCTTGGGAGGACCAAGACTCAAAAAGGGGCCCAACCTGCTTGGGTGGCTTAGGCTAAATGGAAGAATTAAATTAATTTATCTCGTCAAACAAGTTTCATTTTGATTCTAGTTTTTGAGGAGGATTATCATTTAGGCTATGTCCGGAACATCTTAAAAGCCATCATATTGGATCAAGGGCAAGTTTTTCCAATGGGAAGGTGGTCAAATAGGATATCAAAGAAATCTTTATTGAATCAGAAATCAATTGGTGCAATTGGATTTGCAATCGGAATATCTCTTGTGGTCCAAAAGTTAAACACAGAACGTTCAAAACTTTTGTTGTTCATCACAGGTAAGTGAAGTTGGAATTGATGAGTTCGATATCTGGGAAACGCCGCTGCCGTATCATAGCAACAGACATCAACAACCGACACCCAGAAAGATCAGCAATCTCACACAGCACAGTTAGATCCCTAGAGAAACCAGGACTGTGGACGATCAGGAATGTAGTGATCGTCTGAAGAAACGCTCCCGACCAAGAAACCCTTAACAATGACATGTCCTGTGAGTTTTGACTCAGCCTGTACACTAAACACATCAGTTCGTGATCTATTTAACTCATAGTGAATTGATACAATACAACTCCATTAATGTTTAGAATAACATATACCTTCCCTTCATTTAAGTCAAAGTCTTATATTTACAGAAAGCAGTTGTGTGTTTTATATTGTGCCATTTCTCACTGACAGAAACACCTTTGCTACAGGTGAGGAGCAAGATCCTGTTTGTGGTTCAGAGGGCTATTTAAAGGTTCCTGAGCAGGAAACAGGCTAGGGTGGGTTTAAATGTAATACCAGAAACAGGCTCTCACTATTCAAATATCAGACTATGGTCAATATTTTATGGTTCCGCTGTAAATGTATTATTCCTATATGGGATTTACCAGGACAAATGGCGCTCTGAAGAGGTAACTGAGGGGGTAGTGGAGCAGGTTGAGCGCAGAGGAAGCGTACAGGTCGGCGTAGCGCATTAACTGACTGGCGAACAGGGTTTTAGTGGAGCCACAGCGTAGCAGACTGCCCATCTTACCGTAACACAGCTCCATCCCGTTTGTTACATACTGTAACACACACACACACACACACACAATGATGATGAAGAGCATCACGGATGCAAAACGCAACCCAGATCAGATCAGATCCATAACTTACCCCGGACTCACCTTAACCTTGCTTTGGATTAAACTCACATCTGAAACGTCTCCAAATGTGGAATACCTGAAACAACAGGAACACATCGTATAGTTTGAGTTTGACACTAGCCCCATCTGCAGGTCAGATCAAGTATTGCATCGTCTTTAATTCATTCTGTATCAATTCGTACGTACTTATGGAGCTCAGCAAGGTAAATATCAAGCTGCCTCAACTCCTCAAACATATCTGTAGAGGAAGAGAGAGAGAGGGAGATTAAGTATATTAAGTGACTCCACAGGTCAGGTTTAGTAACTTTAAATCTCAGCACTGACACACAGGTTGTTTACTTCATTAACAGTAATGATCCACATTATTTCGAACCAATTCTGTCATTTTTAGAAAGTACAAATATGAACCCGGGGTGGCACAGGGAATCAGTGTGCAAAACCGCTGCAAGAACGTCCTGGGTTCAATCCCAGGGTGGAGCGGCCTTGGTCCTTTCTGAGTGGAGTCTGCATGTCCTCCCCATGTCTGTGTAGGTTTACTCCAGGTACTCTGGTTTCCTCCCACAGTCCAGAGACATCCTTGCTAGTGTAATTGGTGTATCTAAAGTGGCCTTTAGTGTGTGACTGTCTGTGTGTGTGTGCTCTACAATGGATTGGCGCCCTGTCCAGGGTTGTTCTTGCCCTTGCAACCACAGTTGCCGGGTGGGCATCGACTGGCCCGTGACCCTGTGTGGATGACCCCAGGATTATTTATTCTCCTTTAGATGCCTGTTTTAAAAATGAAGAGAGTCTAAAACATTTTTAACAAATATTTTCTTTTGAAAAGTAGTTAGTAAACATATTAAGGTATAGAAACAACCAAGTAAAGTGCACATAGCTAAAAAATTACTGAAGTACTGTAAAAATGTGTGTTTTGTTGCTTCTTGTTACAAATTCTCCTAAGATCAAACAAATTATTGCTTGTTTTTTAATTATTAATGCCGAAGCATCGATGTCTATATCCATGACATGAGTGCCTTTTTTTAAAATGCAGGAAAACGTGCCGGAGATCTCTGGAGCGGTGGTCGCTGACCACTTTAGACTAAAAATAAACAGTCTTACAAGGTGTGGTTATGGACCTTGCTCAAGTCAGGACATGAGCCCTCTAGTCCAGCGGTTTCTGACAAAAATAAAAAGGCAATTAATTGTAAATCTTTACTATCAAAAACAACCATAAACTATAGCTTTTTTCCTTTTCTCTTAGGTTCCTTTTATAGCTTCCTCATTTCAGCTTCTTTTTTCACCTCATTTTCCCTTTTCAAGACATCTAAGTGTAGCTAGAATCAACATCTAAACAATATCGTAACAGATTTTGCCGTGAGCTTGTTATTCTCATTGTTCAAACTGTATTCTGACAAACTCAGAGCACCTCAGAGCAGACAAAGCCTCGTGAACCCGAGGAGGGTGTTCTAATCAATAATCTAGCACCTTGTCCACTACCTAATCCTACTCGTGCTGGAGAATCACCGTTATAAATCATACAGCCACCGACTGTACGGGTCTCATAAACAATTTCTGCATAAGCTATCCTGTTATCATCACATGAACGCTCACCATGTTTATCTGTCCACACATGAAGCTCCTTGGCCAGCTCAGGAACCACAAGGAAAGTTTTCCAGCCCTGACGCTTCTTGGACTTCAGAATGTCCCCAAATATGTGATCTCCTATGTACAGAATGTCCTTCCCTTTCACGTCCAGCAGGTCGCAGATGACATCAGAGGAACCTGAGAGCAGGATCAGAGAGATCAGGGCTTGTTATAAAGCCTTGTCGTGTTCCCACTCATTTCCTGGGAAGGAAACCCAAGCCCATGCTCGAGATGGGTGTTTTCTTGTGCCCTATATGTCATCGTTCTACTAAAACCAGCTTCCGGTACCTCCAGAGTAGACGGTGCCATGCTGAAGGTCTCCTGTGTACGTCCCGATCCTCAGCTTCCCCGTGTTCTGGATCAGAAACATACTCATGTTACGTCTCAATCTGCTAAAGCTTTACTGATCTGCTAAAGGTGGAGACGTTTGGAAGAAGAACGTACCGTGTCCACCTGCCTCAGCACCGTCCCCTCGGCGAAAAACAGAGGCTTCCGAGTGTCGACCACCACCAGGTCAAAGTAGGAGCGCCAGGAGCTTTTCGGGTACTGTAAGAGGGTTAACAATGAGTTCGGTTTAAATGATTCGAGGAGAACCTTCATCTTTGTTAAGGTGAAACAAAATATTTTCTTTCGAGATTTTTTTTTTTTTACATGTTTACCACTAACAGTTAATAAATCTAACCATCCTAATATCACCTCAGTAACACACTCGACTCAAATAAAGGTGAGAATGAATGGAAGTTTGGGGATTTTCACATACAAGTTTTTTAATCCATCCATCCAAGCATCCATTATCTCCTCCTTAATCCACACGGGGTGGCGGGCCACCCGGTGCCCACCTGGCAACTCTGGGCTCAAGAACAGGAACAACCCTAGATGGTGCGCCAATGTAGCATAGGGAGCCCACACTCACACACAGTCATGCACACAGTCACACAGTAAGAGCCACTTTAGACACCAATTAACCTAACACGCATGTCTTTGGACTGTGGGAGGAAACCGGAGTACCCAAAGTAAACCCACACAGACATGGGGAGGACATGCAGACTCCAGACAGAAAGGACCCAGGCCGCTCCACCCTGGGATCGAACCCGGAACCTTCTTGCTGTGAGGTGGTGGTGCTACCCACCGAACCGTAAACCCCATATTAGTCTGTACAAATTAATAAGTACAAGGATAACATTTCTAATTCAAACTGTTGTTTGTATGGAGTTTTCGGGTTTTCCTGAAGCAGTTGCACCATCTGGCAAGTAGATGCTGTTAGAGAATTTTTAAAATACAGTTGATTCCGGTTAATGGGAGCACATCGGGACGTGATCGTTTTGGTCCTAATAACCACCTGGTCTGATTAATTGAACATTACCTATGTTATAAGACGGGACGTGCTATAATTTATGTAACATATTAAATGTTTATTAAACCTTTATTGTACAATATACACTTATAGTTAACGTACAAACAAGAACTATTGTTGCTTACCAACTTTATTCATTTAAAAATACATTTGCAAACTAATTTTTCGAAACGATCTACAACACAATATAAAGATACTCAGCATGCGAAGTAATAATACTGTAAAAAACAAGTTCTTACTAAATTCCAGTCAACGTTTAAAGAATTTATCCAGTGTGATCTGACGCCTTCTCTTAACGGACTGTACTTGAACAAAATCAAGAAAGTGGTGGGCGTGGTCACCTCCCAATGGTTTTGCTCTTGTCAACACAACTTCTTCCCATTAATCGCTGATCCCCTTTGTATCTGCTAGGTGGCGACTTGTGGCTTATTTTTCTCTCACGTTCTTTGGTCCGATCAAGTGGAATTTTGGTCTTAATAAATAAGTGAATAAAATTACACGTATATAATAGGATTTGTTTCGGTACTTTAGGATTCCGTCCGAATAAGCGGCTGGTCACTCATGAGGGGCACTCACCGTGTCCAGGTCGACCAGGCTCTCATCCACTTCGGCGTAGCTGAGGATGGTGTAACCCTTACACACTCGCCACAGCATGCGTTCAAATGCCTCCATCTTTACCCTCTGGATCAACCCCGAGATGAACCTAACACACACACACACACACACACACACACACACACAATTATGACCTACAGATGCATTTATACAGCTATACGGACTATATAACAGCTTCATGTAAAATGTTTACCTATAAACATTGGTTTGTAAAAGGTTAATCAATCAGTAAAAGCATTTTGGACTCACCCCAGTTTGGCCCCCAGTCTCTGCATGCTGGTGCAGCCAGCAACCGACTCGGCCTCCAGGGAGGGGAATTCCTCATACTGTGGTCCCAGAGCTTCATGCTAAACACACACACACACATACACAAACAAACACACATACACACACACACACACACACACACACACACACACACACACACACACACTTCATTAACTTATAGGGACAGGTAAGGCAGAGAGAAACACTTGAATGAGACAGGAATGATCAATAAGAGTTTAAGAGTGTGTGGTGTGTATGAGTGTCAAAGCTGTGGGAAAGGGATGTGTGTGTGTGTGTGTGTATGTATGATGTAAGGCCTCACTCTGGAGCGGCTGTGCATGAAGGTGTGTGTGATCCTCAGCATGTGTGTGTACTCGGTGAGCTCCAGGAGATTCCTCTGAAGTTTCTCTTTGTTCTTGGCGACCTCGCTAAGTTCCATCTCCAAACGCTGCAACTGCTCCTGCGCAACACACACACACACACACACACACACACACGCATACAGAGAAATTAAATCATGCCATGGTCAAAATCACTGAGATCACATTTACCATTTCTTAAGGTTGATGTGACAGACAGCACCAGAGAAATCAAACCATGATACTACCACCACCATGTTTCACATATGAGATAAGACTTGCGCTCCGGACATAAAGCTTCCCAGAAAAGTATCTTGGTTTAACAGATGTTTCACATACTCACTAGATATCTCTGGGTTGCCAAAACTATTAAAAAAATTATTAGAAGACAGTTTACAAGTACAGCGGTATCTCGGTTCTCGTCGAGTACTAAAAACCATCGAGAACCGAGCAAATATGAAGCGTAAGGAATAATGTAAAGTGTATGAAGGGGTTCCAGATCCCCACTAACCCCCCATGAGTTATTCTATACATTAATGGTTATATTATACAGGAGCTCCTGATTTATGATGTAGAAATGTTCTGATAAATCCACCCCAAGTTAAATAGATCATGAACTGATGAGTTTATTATAATCTATACCGGTTTATTAACATTTACATTAACCTACAGTTATCCAAAATCGTTCATTATCCAATAATAAAGCTTATTTTATAATAAAGTGCTGAAAACCTGTATGGAATTTAGTGATTAATGGATTGAAAGTAAAAAAGCAAAACACTTCCTCCAGTGGTGAATTAAAGAGCATTTGGTTCCTGTTTTCCTTTCAGTTGGCTGTCATTACTAACCTTTAGGATCTATAGAGTCTTATTGGCAGTAGGATTACAGTATCGCAGATGTAAAAATAAAGAAAACATGATAAACAAAGCGAAGATCTGCACTGAGAGAAAAAGAGATTGTGACTCTGAATCGAGTTTCAGCACAGCAAACAGCGAGAACCGAGGAACACCTGTACGTCGTTACTATACTCAAGCACTTTTAGGTATCCGTAGCGAATATTATGTTCAACATAAAAACATTCGTACATAAAAGCAGAGACTGTACAGTGATATTACCATGATCTCCAGGACGTGTTTGGGTGCTGGAGCTCCTGGACTGACCTCAGGCTCTGGGACTGCGATGTTAGCCTTCTTAATCTCCCTTAGCAGATATCCTGCACACACACACACAAACACATACACAATGCCTTTAAACGTAAGATTCCTCATACTGGTTTGTGGTAGGGTGAAGTTAAATCAAATAAACTGGTTTATCCACTTAACAAGATGAAATATTAAAAGTACAATATTAGGGACGTAAGCATAGGTTGGCCGATGTCACCCCAAAGTTTCCACTAATGCTCTTATCCAAAACAATTTCACGATCTATCCAGCTTCACAAGCCAAGAAACTGTGAAATAAGGGTCTTGCTCTTTAGGGTCTTGCTCAAATTAGGGTCCACACTGGATTACTGGATCCAGAGCACATATAGCACATCTACTACAAAAACAGACTGTTCACTTACAGTCTAATACACCCCACAACTTAATATGTGCAATTATTTGGTCTTTGTTTGGTTTTAAAGAGAACGGGCTCAGGGAACACGATAGCATGGGTTGCCAAAAATACATGGATCCCTGCTTACCGAGAATCCTCTCCATCTCCTCACACCTCTTGATCTCGCTGACAAAGCGGCGCTGGAAGGCGCTGACGCTGGGATTCAGCTGAAACGACATGTTGACCGTCAGCTCACATCTCCCTAATTGGCGACTTACAAACACGCTCTCATACAGACAGAGTTTAATTTGATATAACTCTTTATTATTCAGAATGACTAAAACAGTGCTTCACTTCAGCAGTTGGGGACTACGTTACCCATAAAGACTTTCGACTGCATGCTTTCTGATCCTCGCTTTCGTTTGTGGGGATCAGAGCGATTTTTAGTTATCGCAGGCATCCTGAAATTACTACATCCACACACACGCACGCACGCACACACACAGTGACCTACAGAGAGATTTGTTTGTGCCAGAGAGCTGCAGGCTCTGAGAAAACAGGGGCTTTTAAACAGATCTGTGCCACTTTCAGCTGATCAATTAATGGCACATTAACCTTCACAACACATAACGATTTCAACTGCGTATCCCATGATGCAACACACAAACATACACACGCACCCAAAAGGTGCAACGATTTGCATGCTACATGCATACACCACCGAGCAGGAGATTCACAAACCAGCGCACACTCTCACCATAGGCAGCCTAAACAGAGTGCACTTACGTCTCGGAATTGGACGAGGCCCATCTCTCCCAGCTCGCTGATGCAGTCGTAGGCCGAGGCGGACTGGAGGAAGAGCTGAGCCAGGCACATCTCCTCACCCCTGAAGTTCAAACCCATTTTACCACAGTCCAGGGATCAAACCAAACCTACAGGGTTGTCAGATTTGCAGTCGATTAATAAAAGAAAGATATACATATATATAAAGATATATAAAGATCTGTAATCCTGATTGGTCTGAGCACCCCCTGTTTCCATGGTGACGATCCACCTTAGATGCCACCCAGCCCAGATTAGTGGGTGGAGCTTTTGGTTAACGCAAGGCTTGTTTTTTTGTAAAGTTATAACTGGTATTTGTGAATGTAACTCTGTATTGTAGAGCTTGATAAAGGTTTGAGAAAGTAATCCCTTACCCATGTGCTTCTATCAGATATTCCTGAATGACTGTTCTGAGGGAGGTGAGAAAGATCACCCTATGCTAAGTTATTCTGCCGTAGAGGCAGAAATATCTACAGTAAATCCCTTCCAATCTTTTTTTTTCTTTCTTTCTTCCAATTTTTCGTTTTTAAACATTTGGTGACAAACTGGAGGAAGTTCCTCTGATCATCTTTACTCCTTGAAGCACCCCGGCTGCTGTTATTGGACCACATGATGATTAGAATCACCTGTTTGACCTGAACATCATGATTTAGTTTACTTATTTGCTACTAACTTTAAAATTGCCCAGCACCAACTTTTATTTGGAATATGTTGCATAAAACGAAGCTGACCAGAAACCAGAAACATCTCGGGTTCATACTGTCCGAAATGAAATCAAAGTCAATTGCGTTGGGATGAATCAAGCCTTTGACTGGGATTTGATTTGGGTTTTAGTGCGTAACCCGTTGAATGTTACTGCATCACAACACATAAGAACCAATCAAGTTCCAGTATGCAAAGACAAGCAACATGGACGTCAACACATTTGCATAATCATACCATGTGGATTTCTAAATGAATACAGAAATCTTTGCATCAAGACCTAAAAATAGTCTAAACAGTGAGTGGAAACCCCCTAATTTGGCAACACTGCGCGATCCAAAAATCATAAGGTTTAAAGGCTGTGTGTAATTCATGACTGCATAATTGATTAAAATCTCAGTAAAACATTACGTATTAAGCACGATGATTTAAATCATGTAAATCCTATAATATCAGCGTACATCCTATTCTATATCAGCACATAAACCCCAGATTGAGCCAAACCCAGGCCTGAATGCGGGCTCTTACCTCTTTCTGAACGGATTTAATCGATGGCGGTCTGCACCTTTAATTTCAGTCTCCCCATTGAAGCGACGGAAACAATTCGCTCGTGAATCGTTAACACCGGAGCCCGTGCTGTTAAAAAGCGAACGGGAGCATCCTGTGCGCGAACGGAAGCTCCGTGGCTGCTGATGCTGAGGGTTTAAACCGGGCCAGTGTTAAAATCTCCCTCCCGAAATGAACTGAACCGAACGGCGCAGCCCGGGGTTGCCAGATATCCCGCTTGCATCCCTCTTAATTAACAGTGATCTGCCAAGAGAAGGCTTGTCGTAGAAGAGGAGTAGGGAAACGTCCATCAGGACGTCATCTGGTTAATAAAACAGGACGCGAAAAACTTTTATTCAAGCACCAAACGTCCGAGTCACGCGAGGTAGTACACTTGTGGGACGGAACACAGAGGCAAGCTCTGCTCCGAACAAACCGGTTCTGTATTTTGTTCCCTTATCGTCCTTAAACCTTAGATATGTTTTCAGTCAGCATCGTTTAGCACTTCTTTTTTTAACAGTTTGTGGATTTTTATTAAATTGAAAATATTTTTTTTTTAAAAACCCAGATGAAATCCATTGTATACATGAGCCATGTTGCCATTACTGCTACATCCGGCCTCTAAATAACCTATGGGCATAAATCACAGACTCACTTTCTGTTAGTAGAAAGGAGATGCTGCAGGACCCCCTACCCCCCACCCCCCATGTCGAAATGCAAGTGGTTGGATTTTTATTTTTTAATCGTTTAATTTCTACCAATTAAACCACAGGGATTTTGAGTCAGAGTGTTTGAACAGATGGTTTTCATATTGATCTATCAGTTTATTTATCAATTTACGCAAGGTGGCTTATTGGCTTTGATCTGAGTGGGTGGCGCCAGTGGGGGGAGGAGCGGCTACTGCATTGAACCACCTTTGCAATAGACTGATAAACTCTGGCTTAGATATACAGTTCTTCTGAACTCCATTCGTGAAACAGCAAACTAATGGAGGTCTAAGACTTTTGCACAGTACTGTACGTCATTAAGAGGTAGGAAGTACAAGGGCCATCCCGATTCATCTTAATATCGTCTCCAAACCCATAATGACCCATTTCCTATATCTTAATTTGTGCCAATCTGGCAACCCAGGCATCCTTAAATATATTCAGTGCAGCAGCCTCCCAAAGGGGTCCATCTGCCTGTTCTTTGTTTAAAAGGTTGCGAATTTTAACAATCACCTGAAGCACTGAGTTTATCTGTAATAACCTCTTTATCCTCACACGTCCACTACCAGAACAGACTGTTCACAAGCTTCATTAATCTAGGATAATTGTTACTCAGTCTGCACGAGGTTTACTGGTTTGGCTGATCGAGCTGATAAAGAACGACGCATTTACCACACTTTTTTTTTTATTCAGAGTCACTTAAATAATCTGCATTTTACTCAAAACAGGTTTTGAATTTATGAATCCATTACCGATCGTTTTTTTCTTTTTTTATGTAAGCAATACAGGTTTTATAAAGTCTTTTAACGTTCAGCACAATGCATTGTACTCCCAAAAACACCTCTACACACTTTAGATTGTTTTATTAATCAGATTGGGGAGACTCAGGACACAAATTTAAGGACTTAGAAACTCGACTTGGCTTGGTATTCATGAATTGAGACCCATGTTTTTTTTAAACTATTATTAAGCATTTCATGAGAAATTAGGCTTTTTAAAAAATTAATTTTATAATGATGTACATTCAAAGTGAATTGAAGACGCTTCTTTCGTTTTTGGTTTTAAAAGTTTCGAGGTCAGTTCAGGATCAGCGGAGACTCTGTGCCACCCTGTTAAGCTCCTGAGAGAGAGCCGTGACCGTACCCAAAATCCTCTGCCTGTCGCCGTCCTTCAGACGCCCCCCACAGCGCTGGGCAAACTTATCTGGGTGCCACAGGGTCTGCTGGCGCTTCAGGAACTTCCGAAAGGCAGCGGCGTCAGACCGGTCCACGCCGTGCAGGATCACGAGCATCATCTCGTTCACGGAGCCACGAGGAGCAGGCCAGGGAATGTCGTCGTATCCCAGCATGCCACTGGAGGACGAGGAGGAGGAGCGAACAAATATCTGATCACACCTCTCTTCGTAGCGTCTCTTCCTCCCCTGCTGAGTCTCGTCTTTTTTGCGTGCAGCGCGCTCCAGGTACTCCTGGTGCTCCCTCTCGAGCCGGGTATGAAGCTCCCTGCGCCTCCTCCCGTCCTCCTCCTCCTGTTCCTGCTCCTTTTTGCGCTTCTCAGTCGTGCCCCTGCTTGTCCTGGACCGCTGCTTGGCCTCGTACTCCCTCCTGATCTGCTCCGCCCAGTCTGCAAATTCTCCCTCGTCTTCTTCATCCCGCTGGAAATCGTCTGCTCGAGACGAGTCGTAACAAAAGACAGAAAACACGATCATAGTGGAGCCGAAGCATTAAAGACATGCAGTTCCATCACTGCACCACCAGATGGAGCCACACACGTGCTGTGCATTTTCATATAAGGCGCGCTGCACTCTTTAGATTGTAAATCATTTTTTCACTCTTCTGTAAGCGCAAACATCATAGCCTTTAAAATTATTATAATTATTATTATAGTTATTATGATTAATAATGTTACTATTATTAATATAGTTATTACCGCCATGATGATTAGCATTTTAATTACTATTATTAAAATTATTACTCTTTTTATATTGAAATATAATGAAAAAAAATTATGAAATTCATTATTCTAACTATTATAAAACTATTATTCTCATTACTGCTACTATAGTTATTACTTTTATTATGATATTAAATTATTTCTAGAATTATTAGTTATTTTTAAACAAAAATGTTTATTATTTATTCACTACATTACCATTATTATTATTATTGTGATTTTTACTGTACCATGACTGCTTTTTATTATTATCGCTATTATTACAACTATTATTAATATTATTATTATTATTACTAATAATAAATGATTTATTTTATTACAATTCTTCTTATTATTATTATTACTATTATAATTAATAATATTGTTACTGTTATTAACAGTTATTACCAGGATAATATGGTAGTACTATTATTATTATATTATATTGCCAATATAATAAAATTATTACCATTATTATTTCTATAATTACAATTTGTATTACAATTATTTCTATTGTTTGATTTCCATTATTATCACTTGTATTTATATTATTATAGCAATGATTACAATAAAGTATTATTTTACTCAAACTGGTGACTATTATCACCATTATTATTACTAATAACTATTATTAAATAGCTGTTAAGCTGTTTCTATTATTGATACAATGATTACATTATTATAACTATTATTATTATAATGATGACATTATTATTTATTATTATGTATACGTTATTATTTTTATAATTATTACATTATTATTATGTATACATTATTATTGCTACAATTATATAATAATAATAATAATAATTATTATGTATATATTGTATTTTTACAATGATTATATTATTACTATTATGTAAATATTTTTTACAATTATGTACATTATTAAAAATTATTATTATTATTGCTACTATTACAATTCTATAAATATAATTACTACTATTGATATTATCTCTACTGTTAATTATTAATATATAATATTTAGTATACATAACTAATATAATAAATGCGTGTATATTTCTTGGAGTTGCAACAACATTTTAAACGAAACTTTTTTTTAAAAAAATGCATTTCTTTAAGATGAGAAAACACCAGATTTTTTTTTCATTAGCTCAGATATTTTATTTAATTTTTTGCCTTATTATTTTAAAAGACCACAGATACCATAATAAGATTAAAACACACCTGAGAGAATAATATTGGTGTATCTGGTCTGTTACTGTATAGATCACTGCCCCATCTAGTGGTTGAATAATGAAATGCGCTCTTGAGCAGTAGTGTTTGTGTTTTGATGACGGAACCCCCTGGTTCTTACCTTCATACTGTCCAAACGTCTCGTAGAACTCGTCTTGGCATTCACCGAACAGTTTCTCCCTCCACTGCTGCTCAGGATCAACTGTCTGAGAAGAGCCTGCTGCTGAACTCCGCTACAGTTACACACGCGCGCACACACACACTTTCAGTGATCATGCCATGGGTCAGTAGGGTTTCAGATCATATTTTATGGTACCTGTTTAAAGGTGAGATCTCGGAGCAGGTCCTGTGGAGTGACTCCAGCTTTGTTGGGTGTGTTTAGAGCGGCTGGACAATGTTTACACAACGGGACCACCAGGTCGTCGTAATCTGTAAGAAAAAACCCTCAGTCTTCTGACGCAGAGGTTCAGTTTATTTTGTCTATACTTTCCATTAGCCTCTGTTGTTTTCCTCTGCTTCTCAAAAGCCCGAAGACGTTTTAGTCGCTCATAAAATGTTCAAGTTTTTTGACAATGTTCATAAAAAATAGAATTGCATTCCTTAAGGAACTACAAAAGTATCTGACATGCGACGAGTAGAAAGAATGTGGCTTGTGTCCCAATAAGTTTGACCACGTGAGGGTGCGTGTCCTAATACTTTTGGCACATATAGGTGCATGACCTAATACTTTTAGTGCATGTAGAGGGGTGTCCTAATAATTTTAGTGCGTATAGGGGCGTATCCTAATGCTTTTAGTGCATGTAGGGGCGTGTCCTAATGCTTTTAGTGCATGTAGGGGTGTATCCCAATGCTTTTAGTGCATGTAGGGGCGTATCCTAATGCTTTTAGTGCATGTAGGGGCGTATCCTAATGCTTTTAGTGCATGTAGGGGTGTATCCTAATGCTTTTAGTGCATGTAGGGGCGTGTCCTAATACTTTTAGTGCATGTAGGGGCGTGTCCTAATACTTTTAGTGCATGTAGGGGCGTGACCTAATACTTTTGGTGCATGTAGATGTGTATCAATGTTTAATAAAAATTTAAGTGTGTGTCGGTGTGGAGTGTATAGTGTGTGTGTGTGTGTGTGTGTGTGTGTGTAGTAGTAGTAGTAGATAGGTTAGAGTCTGTGTGATTATCTACAGAACGGTCTGGTTATAAACTGGCCATTTTATGCTGTGTTTACGATGAGAGCAGGAAACTAAAGACGTGTGCAGAAACCTAAATATTAAAATGAATAGCCTCTAAAAGACTTTACCACTCTTTCCAAATTTGAGCGCCCTTCTCACAGCCAGGTGTAGAGGCGTGTCTCCATTCCTGTCCTTCAGCAGAGGGTCAGCTCCATGTTTGAGGAGCAGCAGAAGCAGCAGATCTTCTCCTTCAGAGCAGATTAAATGTAAAACTCCTCGTCTCCTCTTCCCCTGGGTGAAGTTTAGCTCCACATCCCGGTTCCTCCTTAAATACGACTTCAGCTTCAGCAAACTGCCTCCCTCCACATACCTCCAGAGCTTTTTCTGCTTACGGGACACCATCGTTCAGTCTGAAAAACCAGCTCTGCTCGGTGTTCCGTACGCTTTGCTTTCAAGTCAGTGTCACTTAAAATGATTTGACACTGAAGAGGAGTCTTACCTTCAGTTTAGGTCACGATTTGTTCCGTTTTTGTAATAGTTACATTTCAATTTAAGGCCAAAATCCGTATTCATATCAAAAAATGATCCGTCCACCAAGTAACTTGCTTGTTGCTGGTTTTAACTGAGGCGCCTTCCGTACTTATTTGAATTACACTAAAAGTTGGACTACAGTTACAGTTTAGAAAAGTGTTTGTTTATTGTATTTGATATATTCAGGTAGAACCGTGACATTGCGTTAACGTTAGCTTGCCGGCTAACGTAGCACCTGTATTTGTATTATTTTGCTGCTTTCCGTGTTTCACAGAATATCACAGTTTAGTAAACCTCTTCAAAAACTACAACTACGACGAAAGCTGCGTTTCGTTAAATAAGACACCGTGAGCAATAACGCGTGTTTCTGTAAATCTAACAAAACTATATTAGCGAGTTAACCGCTGCGTTGTGCTTCCAGAGGATCCGCGTCCCAAATCGAATTCATTCGTACTAAGTAGTACGTCAGATATACCCATTTACTCCGTAGGTGCACGGTTTAGTGTAAGTGTATGAGGTTTGGGACGCCTCCATGAACACTTGCGTACGGGTAAAAAAAGAACCCCCTTACATCTCTACATCCAATGTTAGTTCCGAGTGATCCGTAGGTGAATTAGCAAATAAATCAACTGATAAAACAAAATAAACTGTAGAGTACATACTGGAGAGAGAAAAAGTATTTACCCTTTTAAAACTCGCATCGTTTAACAACGCTATTAAGACATTTGTTTATTTGCATAGCTTTGTTTAGCTCTGTTATGTTAATCTATTATTGTTTTTCACATAACTAGCCAATAAAGTGTGAGATTAAGCACATTCTCCTAAATATTTCTACACGCTGTGTTGTGGAAATATTAAAAAAATGAATACCCAGCAGTACCTTTGTAACCTAAAAAGCTTTAGACCATCAACTTCTGTAAATTAAATCCGCATTTTCTGAGCGGTGTCTAAGTTTATTGCTTTTTGTGGCTTATTGCTTTATAAACCAACAACTAGATTAAATAAATAATTATGCAATACATTAATTTGTTATTAGTAATATTCATAACAATGCTAGGATGGCACAGTGCCTTCAGTCCAGGTCATTCATCCCATCCCATTTTATCTGTATCAGAGGGAAGCGAGGCCAGTAAGGGGATCATTCCCTACCCTTATCTAACAGACTGGTGAGTTCTCTCCAGGGATGAGCACTGGAGCCCTGCAACCTTGACTAGGAAAGCGTTCAAAGTTTCCTAATGATTCTTGTGCTTGCATGTTCAGTCGCGTTTGAAAGCTGCCGGACCAGGATTTATGTTTTCTCTTCTTCAAATTGTGAAGGATTTTTGAAATAGCTGTTTTGGCAGGAGGAATTTCAGACCATCATTCATTCATTCCAGACCTTCTACATACGTCTTATTGGGCTTCCAGACCATTTTTTATCATAAAAATTAGTTTTACAACATCTAATTTAAGTTAAGGTGCATTTAAGGTAATGATGCATCGTCTCAAAGTAGCTTTACAATATTATATGATCTTAAAAGGCCAATCGCAAATTGAGCAAGCCTAGGGTGACAGTGACAAGGAAAATCCTGAAAAATGGACCCGACCTTCTCTGGTGACCTAGATGTTAACTGAAGTAGTTAAGATTGTGTTAAACGTAGAATTAGGTAAATAATAACAATTAAATAAAATAAAGTAAAAGATATGCATGTTGCCAAATATTTCATCTGATACACAGAATCACTCCAGGATTCAGAAGAGCTGGAGAAAGTACTGGAACATCAGCTCGGAGAGAAAAGAGAAAATGTAGTTACTTATTGTTTATAATCACAGTGCCTATTAACAATCACCGATGACCTGTGCGGCTTCAATTTTAGGAACATATGGCTGTGGCTGAGGGAGGGGAAGCTGGTTGCAGAAACAAACCCAGGCAACAAAAATATCATACAGTGGCTCTGTTTACTGGACTAAATAATGTATCATAAAATAATTATACATATATACATTGATATTGTGATATTGCATTCTCATTAGTTTATTATCGTACACAACTTTATTTGATTTATTAAATATTTTATTTTCCGTAAAAATATGTTCTCTCTTTGAATTCTTATATTTAAATATTGCTACAATGAAAAAATCTTAATTTGGTCAATTATTTGAATTCTTACCTGTAAAATCTAGGCTAGGAAGTTGCGTCCCTTGTCGAGTCTGGGTCCTCACAAAGTTTTTTCTTCTTCATAATGTGTAACGTGAGTTTTTTCCTTGCCACTGTCACCCTAGGCTTGCTCAGTTATTGTTTAGGGGCTTCATATTTGTTCATTTGCTTTGAGAAAAGGCTCTATTGGAAAAAAAAGTGCCGTAGAATAAAAGTGTAATAAAAGTGTATAATAATGAATCATTATTGTCTTCTGGTTAGTGATGGTGCAGCCAACAAACTCGTTTATTTCTCCACACGGACTGGTTTTTATCTTCGCCTGGTTTCCAGGATATGCACCAGTGAGGATTTGGTTCTCTTTTTGTTTCATCTGACCATATAATCTGGTTCTATGGCCACAGTTCCTGCCCCTGTTCCCTGATGAGCCCTATAATTGGGAAGCCTCTCACACACCCAGGAAACTTGCACCCTTGCCTTTAGGGTTCCAGAGTCTTGGTCTAGATGGGTCCCGGTCTTGGTCTTAACTTGGATTCGGCTCTAGTGATCTTGGCTACAGCAGTATAGGACACATACGAGACGGGTAACAATGTGTGGCACTGAAATCTCTCACACTCATATGTGGTTGGGTGTTGTGGCTGCGGTTTTGTGAGACTTTGATGGTGTATGAAGGGATCAGTAAACCACAGAAAGGAAGCGGCTGCATATTTATTACCCCCAAACCCCTCTCCTGCCCCCCTGCCAGGGGTATCTGGGAAAGTAGATCCTGCACATGCCAACGTGACACCTTTCTTCCTCCGTTTGTGCCTTTTTTCTCGCTCGTTCGGCACCTCTCGCTTCCTGTTTCATTTTTATGGGATGAGCCTCCAAATCTTGCGAACTGCTTCCTGTTTTTATCACAGAGGCAACATCAGAAAATCTTTGCCCTTCACACAGAAACGGCTCCGGTATGATTGACTCCGGTAAAAGACAGGGGGGGGGAAGGCGGTAAAGAGTGCTTATGGTTAATCTCGCACTGAAATCACGCAGTAACACAGGGAGAACATGCAAATCCACACAGGTAGAGTACTGATTCCCGAGACCGGTCAGTTCCCTTTTACTGAAGTTTCCACTTCTGCTTAGGTTTCAGTAACGTCTGAAATATTTGATTAAATAATGATCCAGATTCTACCCAGCTTCTTCACTCAGATCTCCTGAAGTTGTGATGCCTTGGCTTCCAGAAGAGGAGAACAAAGAGCCACAGCATCACAGATCCTCCACCTTACTCCAGAGTAGGGATCCTTTATGGATAGCAATGAAATACATTTCAATGAATGGTCAGACGTTGCACCCTGTTGCATTAAAAAACAGGGTTCTTTCAAAATCTGATCTTCAGAACACGCGTTTATCATGGTATGAAGAAAAGAGATGAATGGGGACCTCAGAAAAAGAGGTTGTTGAGGCTGAAAAAGGTTACAAAAGCCATCATTTGACAGATCTTGCAGAGACTGAGAGACTGTAGAGACTCCCAGCACAGAAAGTGTGAAATCGTCCACAAGTCTCTGCTTGCTCTGGTAGATCTTTTCATAAAGATCAATCAGTTGGTCCAAAATGTTGTAGCCTGTGTCCTTATTAAAAATCAGGAAAGCTTGAATGTCTGACTCCTCAGTATCTGAGGAGCGCTGTTTGAGTCTTGGTCCTCCCAAGGTCTTTCCACTGCCGTCCCAGGCTTGCTCTATTTGGCCTTTGAGCCAGTGTATTTGTAACCTTGCTGCGTTCCAAAAGACGCTGCATAAGTAAATCTGTTGGCCTGACTTGACAAAGGAACCCAGGGTAACTATTAAGCAACTAAAGGTCTCGCACATTGGCTGTAGCGACTGGAACGATAGACTTGCAAAGAGCATGCCACTGCTCTCCAAAAAAAAGAATATCTCTTTTAATCATGTTCTCTTTGCCCACTCTTAGGGCTTTTTGTGAAAGTTTGATGATGTTTTATCTCTTTTTTTTGTAAGCAGAGAGGGGGCAGATGTTCACCCTCAAACACGAGCGTGGACTTTTGACGTCAGTAGTGTGGGAGTGAGGGCAGAGGGAACATGGAGGAATTTTAATGATCAGACAAACTGCAGTGTTTCCACTTATCTCTGTCTCTCTCACACACACACACACTGAATTCCCACAAGAGAAAAGCTGAGCAGAAACACCCGACACGGCAACTGCATTATCACAGTGCATTATGGGTAAAGTCCTGACGTGCCTTAGTTCTATATCTGACTTTCAAAAATCTGGGCCCTCTGGTTTGATGGCACTCATTTATTTATTTCCTCTGGGGGTCGGTGCTGCAACATTGGACCATTTTAGCCCTGCAATGGACTGGCATCCAAACTAGGGCCTGCTTATGCCTGTGCCGAATTCTCTGGACCCTCTGCATCCCTTACCAGGTACAAACGGGGTTGCAAAACGTGAAGGTGTTCCCCACTGATAGTGTTTAAAGGTCTTGGATCTTGGCCAGGTCTGCCTAACGTTTTGCACAAGACCGGATTATGAAGTAACAGAAGGTCCTTCAGGTGCCCAGTTGTTTATGGGAAGTGGATAAGGATGTGATAATAAAACAGATGTTAACACCATTAACCTCATACCCTCAGGATTGGATTAAGGCCCATCATTTATTAAAAAACCTGCTGCAAACTTCTGCACACATTTTAGATGCAGTGTTCCTTACATTTGCTTTTGTTTTTATTGAATCACACACACAATATGTTTTTTATAATAAACATCCATTCCTGCAATTCAGGTCTGTAACACATTTCAAAAAATTGGGACAGTAAAACATTAGCCACTTTGCCGTAACGTTGCCGTTTCTTCTCACAACACGTAAAATATGTTTTCCTACTTTGATTTAGCGTTTCAGGTCTTATTTTGTTCATCTTAAGATGTGGAACAAGGTCGTCATGATTACATTTTTGCTTTCTTAATTCCTCACACATTCTCTACTGGGGCCAGTCCAGTACCCATACCCTCTTCTTCCCTTGGCCTTTGTAACGTCTGCAGCATGTGGTTTTGTTTGTGTTTTTTGTCTTGTTGGAAAATGCAAGGACATCCATGGAAAAGACGTTGTCTTAAAGGCAGCTCTAAAAACTCGGTGTATTTTTCTGCATTAATGCTCCATCCCAGAAGGTACCAGACCCCATACCATGATAAAGGCTTTCTTTTGGACTTGTTCCTCATAACAGTCTGGATGCTCCTTTTTTGGTTTCATCTTTAGTCCATTAAAGATCTGTAGTCCTGAATGGTCTGAGCACAATCCCCGTTTCCATGGTGATGGTCCATCCTAGGTGCCTCCGAGCCCAGAGATGTGGGAGGAGCTTCTGGACCTGGTTAACATGAGGTTTCTTTTTGTACAGTAAAGTTATAAGTGGTATTTGTGAATGTAACTCTGTATTATAGAGCTTAATAAAGGTTTGATAAAGGAATCCCTTACCCATGTGCTTCTATCAGATATTGATGAATGACGGTTCTGAGGGAGCACAGAGAGATCACCCCTCTTCAGTTTAGGCTTTTTAGGACTAAAATTCCTCCAGATTCGGAATCATTTAATGATGTTATGCTCTGTAGAGGGAGAAATATCTACAGTAAATCCATTCCAATCTTGTTGGGTGATCAACTGGAGGGAGTTCCGCTTATCATATTAACACCTCAAACACTTGTGAATACCATTTTCTTATGCCATTACTAGCCCTAACTTGACCCTGTCCCAGCTCTTTTTGGAATGCGTCGCAGGTCTGAAATGCAGGA